>JAVJIF010012486.1:0-112085 GCA_038442645.1 Agave tequilana
CGAGGGATTTTTGATCGGAGATGGAGAACAGAGATGCGAGCGGCCGCCGGCTTCTCTTCGACCGGAGCAAGGTCAGGATTTTGCTGTGCGATAACGACGCCAAGAGCTCTCAAGAGGTCGTTGAGCTCCTCTCCAATTGCTCCTATCAAGGTTTGGATCCACAAAAATCCCTTTTGTTGAAGATCTAATCGCTTTGTTCCAGATTTGTAGTGATGAGAAAAAGAAAGGACGAACTTGTTGGATAAAGTTTGCTTCCCCCCTAATTTGCCGTTATTGTTGAAGATATTTCTGTTTTGGTTCTTTCCCAATTTAGATGCAACTCACGGCTCCTAATCTTAGTAAAATCTATATTTATCAATGAGACTCTGTCTGATATGCTAACTTTATCAATTATTAGACTTTTATTATTTTAAAAACAAGCTCATAATTTGGAGTGTGTCCCCATCCTCATGCGTCCACCATAATAAGAGGAATATCTGTGGTTAACTTTCTGAGTACATAGTTCATGAGTTTATTGATTTGTTGAACAATGATTTAGGGAAACATTTGCAAGAGGGCAAAAGACTTGGGACCAATTGGTAACTTTTCATCATTTTGGATTGCTTTGATCCTTGCATATACTTGATTGCTGAACTTGATTATATTGTAACTTGCTGACAATAGACTGATCATGGATGTTTGTTCTTCCAGTTACTTCTGTTAAGACCGCCCAGGCAGGTGATTGATGTGCTCAGTGCTCATGGGCCTAATATTGATATCATCCTTGCTGAAGTTGACCTCCCCGTAGCCAAAGGCTTCAAGATGTTGAAGTACATAAATAGGGACAAGGAGTTGAGGCGCATTCCTATCATCAGTGAGCTTATTTTTGTTCTTTTAACTTCTCGAGTTACCTGTAGAATACAATTTATGCTTGCTATCTTACGCATTTTGTATTTCTTAGTGATGTCTTCCCAAGATGAGGTCTCAGTTGTTGTGAAGTGTTTGCGGCTCGGTGCAGCTGACTATCTTGTGAAGCCTTTGCGAAAGAATGAGTTGTTGAACCTGTGGACTCACATGTGGAGAAGAAGGCGCATGGTTTTGACCACTCTGCAGTCCTTACATTTTATATGTTCTCTTGTGTGACTTTTAATACTTGAAAGTGTATATTAGGCAGGATGGCTAGATAGAATAAGCAGTTTATTTTTTGTCTTGGCAGTTTGGGCTGGCAGAGAAGGATGTGGTTGTCTATGACTTTGAGTTGGCATTGTCGACGACCCGAGTGATGCGCACACAAATAGCTCAATTGCAATCTCTGACGATACAGATGCGAAGCTGAGTGAGGGAATTCATCAGGATTGAATGTACCAGAGCATCAAGAAAAATGAGGTAGAGGACCATTAGGAAAATTATTTGTATTTCAATTTTGTAAAAAACTGACTGAGCCTTAATATGACCCATTTAGGTCGTAATCATTTATTTGCAATCATAGTTTTTAGTATTGGATACTGCATAAATACCCATCCTGAAACCTTCCATCTATGTAGTTAGTTATGGCTGTTGTAGTTACTAAATTGTCTTGTTATGGCTCTCTCTTGTAAAATCATCCCCAACATGTCTGTCATCTGAGACCTCATTATGCCTTATTTTTTCAGTCTGATCATTTGGAGCTTCACACAATACTTCATTGGAGAAGATACCTAATACTCTAGAAGATGGTGATCCTGCAGGTAAGCAACCAATGTGTTGGACCTTCTGCTGTTCTGATTAATTAACATCCTTTCGTTTCTTTTTAATTGCCTACCTGCAAGCATTTGTTTCCTTGTTACTTTTCATAAAAGGGTAATGTTATCACTGCTGTCAGCAGGGAATTTTTCATGCCCAAAGAAGACTGATCTAAAGGTTGGGGAATCTTCAGCATTTTTGACGTATGTCAAGTCAAGTGTACCAACAAGTAGCGACCATTTTATCCATGTAAATCATAATTCTGCTCCGCCTGGACTCTCAACTGTTGAAGAAAATCATCCTGTAGAAGTGATCCTGAGAGATACAAAAATTGTTGGCAACAAGAGAGCTACTCCCATGGAAGTGTACTTGTTAATAATGGTGAGAATATGTGCAATATGAGCACCTTTCCAATGCCAGTGAAATTTCCTGTAATATGTCTCTCTTCTTCCAACACACAGCCACAGTCAAGAACTGAGGGCCAAAATGATGTTTATGGCATGCAGACAGTCTTTCCTGTACCCATTTATTTGCCAGGGATGACAGACCAAATATGATACCCACACCCATTCAAATGTTTCAGCCAAGCATGAATGAGGTGCAAGTACATAATACACCAGCCATGCTTCCTCAGTGTAATGTTCTGCCTCAATTCCCGCATGCCCCGTAATGCCATCATTTTCATATCATCCAATTGGGATAAATTTGCAACCAGGTCAAACACCAGCAACACACCTTGCGCCATCAATGACAAACCCATCTACACATGAACTTAAATCTGGTCAAACTGAAAGAAGAGTGGCAGCACTTATCAAGTTCAGGCAGAAACGAAAGGATAGGTGTTTTGACAAGAAAATAAGGTATATTAACCGGAAAAAGCTTGCTGAGAAAAGGCCAAGAGTTCGAGGGCAGTTTGTGAGGCAAGTGAATGGGTTAGATGTTCACCTTAATGATTCTTCTGCAATTGATTGTGATCTGAGGAGGAACATGAGGAACCTATATCCAGGGAAGTGGAACTTGATTCTTATCCAGAACATAATGCTTCTGAGAGCTGATATTTTTAAGGAAGCAGGCATACACATCATCGCTAATTTTTGGCACTCGGTAGCAGATCTGCCTATGTGGGAGATGCTGCATGGTATCTCTTGTTGCAATACTTACCCCAATTGCTCATGCTACTCGGGGTTGTTCTAAGTGGATATTTAGAGAATTTCAGGGAAACACAAAATACTTCGCTGATGGTTGAATGTGGAATCAGAGACATTCACTTGGATGAACTCTACACAATGTAAGTAGTTCATTTTTAAGATATACTGTATTCTTCCGGAACGTCATTGTCCCCTGATTAGCGTACACTTGAGTTAAATAACGATATTTGAACTTTCTTTAAAATAAGCTGCAGTAATCTTATCCGTTCAAAGATTATTTTCCATATCAGTAAATAATGGAGTGAAAATTATCTTATTTCCATGTGAAGTGATGTTTCATTTGCATATTAAGCTGTTAACTCTAACATAGTTTCCCTTTCTTACAACATGCTTATGTAGTCTGTGCATCAACATAACTTTGCCCTTCTATTATTCTTAGTGAATGAATCCAATATTTTCATTTGCTACCTCCGCAATGCAACAAGCTTTTCAGTTCAATGGTCCTTCATTATTGTTGATTGAACTTGATTTTGGTTCTTCTACCTGAAGCTTAGAAGATCGGACAGATAAAAGTATTAAATATGGACGGCACATGAGTTTTAGTTTAAGAGGGACGTTTAGTTGAAATAAAATAGGAAAAAGATAACCAGACTCTTGCAAGCTCCAGAGAATTACATATTGTGCTTTCTTTGGGAGAGAAGAGAGAAGTGAGGTAGGGACTTCAAAGTATGTGATGTCCGTGAACCTATTTCTCATCCAATTGATACCCTATGACTTTTTGTGAGGTATTTTGGATATTTTTTTGTGGGTCCCCTTTTTAACCTGTTTTCTAGTGAAGTGCATGTTAAAGGTTGGGGAAAAAAATAGTTCAAGCAGATTTTGATAAGAAACATTGTTATTGAATAAGAGTATTGTTTTCACTCTTTGTACCATCTTCCTCTCTTACCTTAATCAAAACCTTTAGTCAATGATAACCTATGTGGCCCTCTTTTTACATTAAGAATTCCAAATCACCAAAAAAAAAAAAAAATTTAAATCATCGAATCAGGTTACATCACACATTTCCAGCAAACAAAGTGAACTTCTACATATAGCCAACATCCTCTACTCCCATCAAAGGATTGTTGTGTTCCCTAATCAATCTTCAGATGCTTCAACTTAAGTTTGTAAAGCAAGCCATTGACTTTGATGTACTTAAAAACACCCTGAATTTGTAAATAACCATCCTGCGGCTCGGCCATCATAAACCTTATCCCTTGTATGTGTATGGGATTGTATTAACATTAACTTCCATCAAGTCAACTCATCATAGGTCTAGTAGTAAATCACTTCCTTATGGGAGTCGCCTCATTCACAATAAAGCGAGGAGATTTTCGAATGCAAGGAGCACTGAGTAGGCATATTACGCATTGACTCGAGTTCACAACATACAAAGGCCACTAGGGTAGACTAGCTATTGTGGCGACTCAAGGCTTGCAGAGACTACTAATAGTTTGTGGAGACTTGTGATTTGTGTTTGCAACAAGAGTTCCTTCTCTCTTATAATATTGGAGATTTCGTCTGCTATAGTGGGATTCTTTTCTCCCATTATCAGTAAGCCTAGGGCCATTATGGGAAAAAAAACAGAAAAGAAAAAGAAAGAACATAAATATCCTTGCCTAAATAAAAACTATTTGTAAGCTGATGTTAAATATCTGGACAGAAAGGGAGGTAAGAATGCGAGTTTGCCAGATCATAGGATAGAACCAAGGAGGCCAACCGACGAGCGGGAGAACCACTGTGGCCAATATTTTTATGGACGTTGGATGTCATGGTCTAGTTTGTCAGGCATTAGATTTATTGCTAATTTCTTTGCTTGTCTGGCATTAGAGCAAGGATACAAGAGAAAATAGAGAGCATTCTTCCTGATGATGAAGATGCATCCATAAAATATTAAGGATAATCATGAACATGTTGGTTCATGCGCATGCAACATTTTTCATTTCCAAAGTACTCTTTAGAAACACAATAATATAAGGACATTAATGACACAAATGGAAGAAGAAAATACAAAACCAAACATGAGACAACCGATCCCAATTGCTGATGATAAAATCCTAATATAGTATTATAAACTAGATGTAAAAACCACATTTGGTTTATAGAAATGACAAGTATCATGCTGAATTAATAAAGAATTTGCATGGTGAATCTGACAACTAAAGTAATTTTCACTATTTCACTTCTCTTTGGCTGGAAAGACCGTTTTCTCGAAGAGAGGGCATATGCAGATGTAAAGAGCACCCAATCCAACTAGATTGGTCAAAACATGCTTCGTGCACTAAACATAGAATTTGGGGCTGGGTGAGAAGCTTGAGGAATCATATAGTATGCAAAGCAAGAAGTTAGGAAGACCAGGAGGAAGTTGTAAAGATCTACAATTTGTGGATTTGAACACAGTCACACGACAATTCTCAATGACACATGTAATCTTCTATATTTGTCTATTTTTTTGAATATATGTAGGTTTAACATATATAATCAATGTGACAATATGTGTATGCCTTTACTCATAATGGATGTGCGGGTGCATAAGTGCCCCATACACTCATTAAAAAAGAAAATTTAAATTATTGCTTAAAAAAACTAAAAAACCAGAAGAAAAAAAAATAGAATGTAAGACTTCTGAGTTGCACATACAAGGTGTAGTATTGAGAATTTGTATGTGTAAATTTGATTTATGACTGAGAGATGAACTTGTAGTGGTCAAGATTTGACTTTATTAGGATCGTGACATGCGTCCTTCTATGACAGAACACGAGAAGGTGCTTGAAAGCCCCTCCGAAACCACCTCTTTCTTAGGGACAGGAACACCATCACTTCCTCTCTGAAGGCATCTCTCGCCCCAAGTCTGAAGTCATGCAGCCGCTCGGAGCCGACTCAACTCCGGACCGAATGTCCCACCACGTGCAACTTTATCCATCACCACAGATAGATCGAGGCAAACTTTTTCGAATCGCGAAATCTGTTACGCGACTCTATCCTCTTCCTCGTCCAAAGCCACCTTATAGTTAAGCAGAGCAGTTGGGGATATAATCGATAAACTTCCAGCAACTAATCCTAACAACCTGGATACGGTCTCGGCGGTTACAGGATAAGCAGATTCAAACTGAATAGTGAAAGATCTGCATCTATCCACATTCACTCCACCGTCTATGTCAGGTTAAATGCACCTCCTTTTCTAACGAGAAGGAGGTCGCTCTTTAATCCTCAGAGTACATGCCGCACATACACCTTACCACACCACGCTAGCAGTTTTCCTCTGCTAATCCACCACAATACACTGGTAGTTTCTTTTGCCGGCCCTCCTCCCTAACAACTACTGATTCTCACGCTTTGAGGGTTATAGGCCGGCATCACACGCTGCTCCTAACCTGAAAGGCGTCCTTCCTTGTGTGCTCTTACAGGTTCAATCGGGGCGGTTCAGTTGCTTGTGGCGGCTTTTGTGGCGGAGTTTTATATACCACAGAGCTACATTAATGATTAAGTTAATTCAAGTCATTGTCACTACGTAGCGGGACACTCATGTCATGAAATCATATCGTGTCTGAAACATGTACGACACGCATATCCGACATACATGTCATGTGTATTTTTAAGAATTTGCCACATATCCGTGTATCATGTCCATGTTGGTATGACTGTATCTTGCAACAGAGCATCATCATCTAAGTTGTTTCCCATATCAAGATGGGGTGGTTATTGAGCAACGGTCCACGAAGAATTTGACAGTTTTATAACCAATTGTCGCTCCAGCATCAACCAAGTCAAAATTAATGTAGTGTTGTAGTGTTAACTTCTTGGCCAAGAAAACTTTGAACAAGATAGGGGCTTGCCTATATTCCTAAAAGGCTAGTTGGCGTCCTCTGAATTCTTCTAGAACGGAGAAACACACAAAAGAATAAGGAGAAGATGATAAATTTGCTATAGAGAAATGCATTCATTTTTGAGACATACATAAAGCCAAGAGTCAAAGAGATGTGTCTCCCTCGATCAAGTTAATTCCAAGTAGAGAACACAATACATCGAAGAGACAAATTAACAGGTAAGAAAATAAATGCCATCACCCTAACAATTAAGAAACTTAAAGCCATGAGACAATTTACCATACCCGATGCAATAGTTAAATTATCAGATGGAATGACATGACATTTAAGTCATGACAGCTAAATGAAATCTAAAAAATAATGAGTATGGATAGAAAAATGAAAGAAATGAAGAAAAAATGGTACAAAAGAAGAAGGTATTTTGGGGTTTTTGGAAATGGTTAGATGGTGCCTCAAACTGCATTTTGACCCCCCGGCATGATACATGTGTGACCTTTTATGCTACTTGTCCCCATTACTGGCTGCAAATGGCCGTCTTTATGCAGCCAAGGACCAATATACAGCCACATATTACATGCTCTACAACAGTGTATATAACTATACATTTTGCATATATGACTGTATATATCGGGTTGTTATTCATCTGTGCAACATATATAAAAGAGTGAAGTGATTTATGAAGGAATTGCCAAAAGAGACACAACTGCTTCATCTTGCTGATTCTTGTGAGGTGAATAGAGAAGCATCGACACAGGGGATTAATCTTGTGAAAAGACACGCATATGAGGAGGCAATGTTTGGTGAGGAGGGCCATGCATTTTATTTAAGTGTCTAATATTCATATGCAATTTAAATTGTAGCTCTGTACTCAATATATGAGAGTATGTAAGTGGTTATTTTGTTCATAGATCTTCAATTGTTCATGCACATCGATGGATTTCTTTCTTTTTCTTTTTCTTTTTCTTGTTCTTGTTCTTGTTCTTTTTCTTTTTTCCTTCAGGAAGAGGAAAAAATAAACAGAGATTGTAGGCAGGACTTGAGGAACTCGCCACAACTCCTTATCACCAAGCCAGGCCTCAGTGACTGATAGATAGGTATTATCAGAAAGTGACGGCCTTGCAGATACATTGACAAGCCATACCCTGCTTTTCTTTTGGTACCAAGTCAATCAGTTTGTTTGATTGTCTCTCTCTCTAAACATACAGAAGAAATGCAATATGAAGAATACAATGATAGTTTTCGCGTTTGACAAATGAGATACATATGTGATTTCGTTTTCGCGCATCTATTTATGAAGTTGTACCGGTCTAATGCATCCATTTGTTGTGAATCTCTCATGCCCATACTTGCTATAGTATTGGTCCTGATGATGTTTTCCACTCCATTGAAAATGCTACTGGTACTAGTAATGTTGCTTATGGAGGGGCAAGAAGAACTCTTAAAGAGGAAATTGAATTCTCGTTGCGCGCTGTCAAATTGCAACGGGCCAGCTGGCATGGTCGCAGTCTTTATAAGCTGTGAGTTTTCTTCGCATGAATCGCTAGTCGAGCTTAGTGGCTTTTGTGCATCTTGATTCAGCCGCATCAGGGTCAAATATGGAGCAAGTCAGGCCAAGCCAAGCCCCGGGCCATTGGCGGGCTGGCCCGAATCTGTGATGGACCGTATCTGGGCCGGGCCAAAACAGCCTGAAGTTGGGTGACCGCTCGTTTCTAATAAACTGACCATTTCAATCGCTCTCCGATTTGCGCTCAGTCCCCGCCACGACCTCCCTCCATCCATCGTCACCAAAAAAAAATGGATCAAATCAAAGAAAGACAAGAAGGAAAATCAAATTCTCAAATTTCCTAGAAATGGCGACGAAGGAAAGAGACGACAACAACGAAGAGGAGGAGGAGGAAGAGAATCAAGAAAATGGAGAAGACGACGGAGAAGAAAACGAGGAGGATGAGGGCGAAGAAGCGGATGGATCATTCTTCGAGTCGTTCGACCGCGTGCCGTCGGGGATTTCTTTCGACATGGACCTCCACTCCTCCGACTCTGACTCAGACGACGACAGCGACGACGTCCGCATCTCCTTCGCCTCCGCCATGGCCCCTCCCTCCTTCCGCCGCCTCTCCGACTTTGACGACATCCATTTTGACGACGACCACCACCAAAGTCAAGAAGAAGAGAAAGAGGCCAAGAGCTTCGACTACGGTGTCTGGATGGCCGAGCCCATGTCCGTCAAGGAGCGCCGCTGCAAGCTCCTCAAGGGCATGGGCCTCGCCAGCACCAAGAATATGGCCTCCATGAAGCAGCAGCAGCAGCCTCCGCTCCCGCCCTCCTCCATCACCGCTGGTGCCAAAAGCCGCCGCCTTCCCCCCAACATCCCCCTCGCTCCCACCAAATCCCGCCTCCTCCTCAAATCCACCACCTCCGCTGCGCCCGCCGCCACTGCGCCCGCCGCCACCGCCACGCCCCAGACGATCCACCGGCAGCCCCCACCATAACTCGATCCCGATCCGACTCCCTCCTTGCCCTCCCTGGTCCCTCGGCACTTGGCGCCCTCTTCCGTGTCTCCTCCGCCCCTCCCTCCCGGTGGGGCCTCTGGGCGATGCCCAGAGGTGAAGAATTGAGACCGGAGGGTGGTTCCAATGAAGGGAATGTTTCCAATGAAGGGAATGCCCCTGCCCCGGCGCTGACGCTGTTGCCGATGGTGGCGACGGCGAGGCTGGGATTCTGAAAATTAAGGACCTGGACACAGGGAAGGAGATTGTGGTCTTGGCGGACGGGGCGGTGGTGGGCGACGAGTTCATCGGCTCTTCCCCCATCGTCAAGGAGGTGATGCGCCGGGTCACCAACGACGACAGAACCACCAACACCAACACCGCCATTGTCACCGCCTCACCTGCCACCATGGCCAGAGGACCTTCAGCACTAAAGGGGGGGAAGCCGAGCAAGAAGAAGGCGAACTGGCTGAAGAACATCAAGTTTGTGGCGAGCACAATGACGGGGCTCATGTCGGAGAAGGAGAAGGAGAGGGGAGTGAGGCGAAGGACAAGTCGGAGAGGTTGAAGGTCCACCAGCACGGCAAGTCCTACAAGGAGCTCACCGGACTGTACATGTGCCAGGAGATTCAGGCACACCAAGGCTCTATCTGGACGATGAAGTTCAGCTGCGATTCCCGGCTCCTGGCCAGCGCCGGGGAGGACCGGGTGGTGCACGTGTGGCAGGTCGTCGAGTGTGACACCATGACATCGTCGCTCCACCGGCAGGACCAGCCGAATTCGCCCAGCAAGCAGCCCCCGCTGTTGAATGGGAGGTCGTCCACGCTCAGCAAGGACAACCGATCGGGTGGCCAGCCCTCGAAGAGGAAGAAGGGCAAAGGATCCGGCATACCTGATTACATTGTCATGCGGAACCATCTTCTCCCTGGCCACGGACCCCTTCTGCTCTCTGGAGGGTCACACTGACGATGTCCTGGATCTCTCTTGGTCGAAATCTCAGGTATGTATGTTTATCGCCGTTACTGTCATATTACCCAAAACCTTAAATTGATATGCTACTGTCTAATGGTTTATATCGCGCAAGCTTAGCAAGTTTGTTAACCATTATTTTGCTGTCATTTTCAGTATTGTTATCATCATCAATGGACAAATCTGTGAGACTATGGGACATTGAAACCAAGACATGTCTCAAGTTATTTGCACACAGTGATTATGGTAAGTTTGGTGATGGTGATGCTAGTTTTCAGTTCTTATATACTTATATTTTCATAATTCTTTTTCACATGTTACAGTTGAATCTATTTTTTCCTGACTTTTTCTTTGTCATAAGCAGTTACATGCATCCAGTTCAATCCCACAGATGAAAAGTACTTCATCAGTGGTTCACTTGACGCTAAGGTTCGCATATGGAGCATACCAGATCGCCTTGTTGTCGACTGGAGCGACCTCCATGAGATGGTCACGGCTACATGCTACACTCCAGATGGGCAGGTAGTTTCCGTTGTTGTCTGTCGATTCTGCTTAATTCGTTGACGATAGTAGGATATTGCTGACATGGCTTAACAATTAGTGACTGGATTCATTTATGCTTCCAAGGGTGCCTTAGTTGGTTCACACAAAGGGAATTGCCGATTTTTCAACACATCAGGTTGGTTATGTTTCTGAAATTTCGATTTCATTGCATTTCTGAAGTTTTGCTGGTATATCAGATTGTCCAGCTTTTTTGTTTATGCGATATTTTGATGCAAGGACGTCACTTGTTGTAACTAGTTGAAGCTTTCTGAAACATTCATGTCGAAAAATTGTATGCTGTTGGATCACAAGATTTGATTTCTGCGGCAGATTCTAAGCTTACCCAAGAAGGTCAGATGGAAGTTCGAACCAGAAGAAGAAGAACAACGCAAAAAAGATCACTGGGTTCCAGGTATTTTGATCATTCATTTTCATTTTGTTCGAGTTGAGTTATTTTGACATTGACGTGATCTTTCATTTCTGAGCAGTTTGCCCTGACAATTCTTCTGAGGTATTGATCACCTCTGCCGACTCTCAGATCCGAGTTTTCGATGGTGAAGTATGATTCACAAATTTAGAGGTACGACTTCTTAAGAATCGAGGATCATCAAGTATGGAAACTGCTTGTGCAAACATTTCTGGTCACTGGCCATTCTCATTGTTCTGTTCAGGTTTCCGAAACACCAGCAGCCAGATATCAGCTTCGTTCACCATGGACGGGAAGTATGTAGTGTGCGCAAGCGAGGACTCCCATGTCTTCATATGGAAACGAGACAGGCCTCGCTCAAGCAGCGGGAAAAAAGTCACAACCAGGTCGCAAGAGCACTTCTACTGTAAAGATGTGCTGGTCGCAGTCCATGGCCCAATGGCGGAATCAACTGCGAGCCATCACCAGACCTGCCGTCATGGTCCAGGGCAAGCAGCAACCTTCGCTCTCCATCAAACCTTGAAGACATGTTCCCGAGCAGCAGGAGCCACAACGCTCCCCAGAAGAGCTTCAGCGAGCACACGCCCTCCGCCAGCCAGAAGACATCCACAACTCACCGCGGACAGGGTCAGCGATGGCAGCTCGGCACGCCTGGGGTCCTCAGCTTCGTTGTTTCTGGCAATGCGGCAGGGTCCTTGATCTCATCTTCCACCGCGTCCTCATCCTCCTTTTCGTCGTGGGGTGGGTGGGGAACAGCAACAGAGTAACCAGCAGTATGGAAGCGGCGAATTCGTGGGGGCTCGTGGTTGTCACTGCCAGCCTTGAGGGAGCATCAGAGTGTACCAGAATTTCGGATTGCCGCTTAGACTGAGAGGGCCACCCTTCTGAATTTTTTTTTTTTCTTTCTTTTTTCTTTTTGGCCGAAATTTGCAGTATGAATCAGGAATCTTTTTTCTTTTTTTTTTTCTTTGATTCAATCTGTTCATCAATATAGAGTGCAGATATGTGTAAATTTCAATCGATTGCGTTGCATATGCAAATTGACACATCTGAAAGTGTGAAAACAGTATACATGAAGTCAAAGTGATGCAGATGTGCAGATAAAAGTTTAGATGAGGATTTGAATTCATGTTATACTTCAATTTGTGCATGTTTGCTGTATGTGCACGCCAAATCTGAGGGAGAGATTCCGGAAACTGCTTGCTGGAAACAACTGTGAACAAGCTCCCAGTGGATTGGAGCATGGAACTGGTGACTTTCTCGTTGTTACAAGTCACATGTCTTACCGACTCCTATTTTCCTCCTTTATGAGCTGCATCTCACGGCACTGAATCATCAGATCACGGTAGATGCATCGAACGGCATTCCAGCCGGCGGTTCATAAGCAATAGTAGCAATTGCAGTGAAGAAGCTAAGCAATGGCAGGAAACAGATTGGCCCTGCCCCTGCTCCTGCTGGTGGTGTTAGGCTCCTCAGCTAACCTCTCAATGGCTCGCTCCCATCCCAAACCTGCAGGACTCATTCAGATGCTCACTGGATAAGGTTTTCTCCGCGAACTTGAGATTATCTGTTTGTAAATTCAGTACATGTTTTCTCGATACCATATGATATGTATGCAGCAGGCATTAGAGGAGAGAAGAGTGCCAGTTCTGCGTTTGTGGCGAGGATGAAGAGTGCGTGTGCAGAGATCAGTACACTGCTTGTCCGTCCTGCAACGCAGCTGCTCAAGATTTGATGGTAGCTTCTTCTGCAATGATGTGCTCAGTATTGAGGATTGCCAGGGCTGGGCTCTGCAGGGGTAAGAAATCCTGATGAAAGACTGATCATAGCTGCAATTGGGTGATAATCAGCAGGTCTAGGTTTCTCATGTCTTTGTTGTGTGTCTGTGTCTTAGTTTCTGTATCGATCTGTCAATCAATAAAGGGCGTGTTTGGATGTAAGGAATCCGAGTGAAGTGAGGAAGTGGGGAAGTATAATTGCTCATTTCCCTATCTATCCAAACACGGAAAAGGAAAATAAGAAAACCCCCTTTTCCCTTTTTCATCTCTCTTTTACACAACCATTTTTCTCACTTCCAGAGTGCTACAGTTAATTTTGTGGTCATGTAAATCATTTATAATAAATTATAGCATAAAACAGTTAATTTTTTGGTCATGTAAATCTCACTTGCATTCTAATTACAATCTATATTTTATTTTTCTTAATTAATTTTATTTTAATATTATTTTGCGGTCAACTTTGTGGTCAACTTTTCCATTTTTCACTTTTCATTACCATCAAACACCGGAAACGACAAAACATTTTCCAAACCACACTTCCCAACAACCATCCAACACAGAAAACTACTACTCATTTCCCTTTTTCCTAAGGAAATAATCTTATTCCTACTTCCTCACTTCACACCAATTCCTTAATCCAAACAGACCAAGAGTATTGGTATCACCTGCTGCTTATGATTTACTCATTTCCATCAATCCGAAAACAACAATCAGCTCAGCCATTTTGTATACAATCTGAACGAGTATAATTTCTTTTTCAAAATTAAAGGAAAAAGCAATGTATGAGAGCTGTTCACATCTCAAACTATCAAAAATGGGATGTGTCACTCTTGTGACATGTGCTAACTACGGATTAAAACAGTTAATTTCAATGATGTTTCTTTAGCACGTAGTTCTTTGATCTATTTCAAATATCGAGTTACTAACTTTATACTTAATGTTATGCAGGTCATTAGATTCGGTGATCAATAAAGAAATTATTGAAAGTAGACAATAGATCAAGGTTTATAATAAGTTAGAGATATATATTTGACTTGTAAATAAAGGTTTATCGATTAGAATTGTACCTCTTGAATTATCTGTGAAATAAACATGATTTTCTCAATTTTCTTTCTCTAAGATTCTTTAGTATTGTAGCTCTTTCTGTCACGAATCGAACGTTTCAAATGATTATTGTTAAATCATGGACTCTATTTTTAATGATATTGAGAAGAATTATAAACTACAATTACATAAAGTGATGAACAATTTTTTCTTTATATTAGACCCATTCAAGATCAAATCTTGCTCTAACAAAGACTCATAATATTACAAGAACTCTAGTGCTCTAAATACTATTAATAGAACTCTTAACATCTCTCCCAAACTCATGATGATATGACCATGAGAGTTTGTTTAACAAAAAACTAAAAATAAATATTGGCACAACTAAAGTGCTAATAATAAATTCTTAATTGCCTACGTTGACTGACGTCAAATCGCTCAATTTCTAACTGAAATGAAATTTGCAAATCAAATCAAATTGTATCTGAGCCAAACCAAAAAGTGAATTGTATATTATGCACAAAGTGCGGGAAAGTCAAATATTTATTTCCTTGGATAAGATTTGAATTTTAGAAGAGGAGATTTTGAAAGTCTCAAACATAATAGAAGAGATTTAGAGATTCACAAACTCAGTTGAAGGAAGTTTTAAAATACCCATATATTAAATAAAACTGGCAAATCTAAGTAGAATCAAATCAAACAAAACTCATCAATATGTCAATATGTGTAAGACTTCCAATATATAAGAATCGTTTCTTAAATCACCAATATTAGACTTCGACACACTGATATATGACAAACAATTTCAGTCTCCTAGATGGAAGCAAATCTGGATGCAAATTTAAAACAGTGGGTGAGGAAGAGTACCCATGTGAATGGTAACTTATCCCCCCCCCCCCACCCCCCCCCCCCCCCCCCCCCCCACCCCCCCCCCCCCCCCCCCCCCCCCCCCCCCATCCCCCCCCCCCAACCTCCTCCTCCTCTCCCCTGCTAAGAGGGGCTTAAGGAAGAAAAAGAATGATAAAAAGGAAAAAAAAAAAAAGAGAGATGGAAGAGGAAAGAAGAAAGATGGCGAGGGTGTGTCAAGTGGCGTGGGGATTTAGATTAAAAAAAACTCTTAAGGCTCTGAAATCATGTTAAATTACAAAGGACTATATTTTTATTGATATTGAGAAGAATTACAAAATACAATTACATAAAGTCACAGACACTTCTATCTTTATATAGTCTCATACAAAATAAAATCCTGCTCAAACTATGACTCAGAAAATTACTAGGACTCCAGTACTCCAAATAGTATTAGGACTCTTAACAATTATGATACAGGAAGATATTCATTTATTGTTGGATACACAAATGGGTTGAGACTAGCTCCATATGAATTCACATGTGGGATTGAGTTGGTACAAGGTATCTATTTTTATTTGCCTGTGATACATTATGCTGATTGGCGAGACGGGGATAATTATAGGGCCTGAAATTTTTATGATTTTTACATATGATACAGTGCTCTTTCATGTGGAAAATAATGCAAGCTGCTACACTAAAGTTTTGAGTGTGGTTTCATTTGTCCACTGGCTTGTTAACAGTGGAAGCTTTGAAGAAGAATTTTTGAAGCTTTGAAGAAGATTTTTTTGAGGAAGAGAGAAAGGAAAGAGAAACTAGAGTAGAGAACACAGCCCCAATCCCAAACAATCAATATTGAGTTTCAATAGTCATTCATTAATCAATTCTGATCTTCTGCTGGATACCGTTAAAGACGAAACATGGAGTATTACTTCAACTAAAACTCTTGTCTTACATAGAGATAATATCTTACTGAAATAGAAACTCCCAAGTCCAACTCAAATGGAAATTCCTGGTTAAATTTGACATTCTAATTGACTTCAATTTCTAAAGATAGAAGACAAAGAAATACCTATACCCCTATTCCGACATAAAACTGTAACTAGTTAAAAGTCTCACTAGAGATAACTAAGAGCTAAAAGATAAATTCAAATTCTTAAGGATAAGACATACCTGACCTGTACTCCAAGTTTGCTTTGTGAGCTCGAACAAATCCTCCATTGGAATTGAATCTTCATCACCTTGTATTTTGCTTCAAAGATTAATATGAATCCTTATAGCAATCTTAATGTTTTCTCGTTGTTTGACTCTTTAGCTGACTTGATAAACTGAGGATTGCTCCTTGGTTTTCTCTTTATTTCTGTTTAGTTTCTATTTCTTAACGCAACTTGGTTGCTCCATGTGCTCTGCAATACAGATGCTTCCTTTATGTAACAAAATTGCTGAGAAAAATTCATAAGAAAAATTATCTTCTGTGTGGGGGATATACCCCTTTTGGCATCCCCACTGATGGTCTCAAACACTCACATGTCTGTCACACGACGAGCATGTCTGCTACTTGTTGACACCATAACAACCTGTGAGAGGATGACCCATCCAGAAATTGCTCCCCCTGGGCACGCTTAACTATAGAGTTTTTATATGGTTCCTCTCTAAAAAAATGTCAGCTACAATTAATTCTTGAGTACATAGAAATGATTATTTATCAGAACTTTCTTTCAATGTATATTATATATGGGAACTATTCACTTGGAACATGACACTCTCTTTTGGGGTTTGGGTTAATCAATGTACAATGAAAACAACAACAACACAAATCTTTTATCTCAAATTTTTTGGGTCAGTGTTTGGATTAATAAATGTGAAGTAGAAAAATCTCAGAGGGAGAGAGAGTTGTATTGTTATGCTCTTTACCTGATGGCTGTAGACATATAGGAAATTTCGAGTGTTCTATTCTATGAGAGTGGATATATATTTGCTTCTTAAAGTCTTGGAAATGTTAAGAGAGGTTCACAAAGAGCATGTAATAATATTAAGCTAGATGTTAGTCTCCTATTGCTTTAGCTACATCCTGCATCATGCAGGCCAATGTGTATGCCTTGCGTGCATTTACAACCTCTCAAACCTCTCCATGGTATATATATGTTCCTAAATAGCACCGATGTTAGTTCTTCCCAAGTCATAGTATACCTTGCTTCTTGTCTACAAGACCTTAAATGTAGATTCTATAATTTTGTTAGCTTGTATTTGATGACTTAATGTAAAGGCTGAGAGAGATATGCGTGTATCTTGCTTATGGTTTTAAGTTTTATTCATTGACCCTTGAGTTTCCCCCACTCTTTCATCTTCTCTATAAGAACTCTGCTTGATTAGCCCAAAAAAGTGTTGGATGTATTTGGTTTTGCTTTCTTTGACTTCCTTTTGGGAATCATGGTTAAATTTGCTGCCTTGGAATGCACCAAACACATCGTGAGCTTTCTATTCCAGATTGTCCTCGTATATTGTATGCGTGTTTCAAGCTTTAATTACTTTCTAGTTTGGCAATCTATTCTGATTCACATATTTCTTAAATACATTGTGTAGTATGTTCATAGGATTGTGTAAAACGCCAGATGACACTTTATTAGTTTAGCACCTTCTTTGTTGTGAGTGCTAATGCAGTGCTGTGGTGTCTCTTTGCTGTCATCACAAGATCTGTTTCGCGATCACATGATTGCGCATAGTGCTAAATATATCATGGTTTTTTAGGGGCAAAACATTAAATTAAGTTCTCATTAATTTTGGCTGCAAATAAATAATTCTGGATTGTTTTCTTGCTTGCTTGATTTGTATGCGAAGAAAGAAAAGGAGCGAGAAGAGGAGAAGAGGAAGGAGAAAGAGAGAGAGAGAGAGAGGAGAAAGAAAGAGAACAAGAAACAGAAAAAGGAAAGGAACAGGAGAGAAAGAAAGAGATTATGAAACCATTCACTAACAGAGCTTAATGCATTTGAAAAAAAAAAAAAAATACTTTGGTCAGTTGTAAGGGTATTTTTGGAGTATTCAGGTTAATTAAAATGCCGATTCATTACAAAAGCTGCAAGAAACCATTCACTAACAACATATTTCTTTACTTTAACTGATCAAATTCAGGATTCATAACTGCTGTTTTTCACATCTTCATGATACAGATATGTTGACCCTGGGGCGAGAAAAAACTGCAGGTGACGTTTACAGGTTTCTTTTCTCCACATTTGAGTTGCTTTTTATCTTTTTAACTTCGATTCTTTCAAAAAAAAAAAAAATCAGAGGTAAGTGGATTATGAAGCGTTTTGAGTCACCATGTTTAGAGGTTAGTCATGTGTGACGAGTCCATGCAAGTAATGTGGCACCAGGTAAAACTTATTGCGGTTTGTTCAAATTTACTTGCAAGTGCTGTTAGTTTTGTGAAAGAAGAAACATAGAAAGACACAGACTATGATTATGTATCACGAAGATAATTAACTAGTTAGTCTAGTATTACGCGTGTATTGGCTCGTTCGCGTCTAAACGTATTCAAAGAATCCACAGCTCACGCATTAAACATTTAATAGGTGTTTGAGTTAATAAGCTACTAAGCTTAGTTAATATTAATCAAGACCTAATATTTCTCAAGTACTTTCTCATTCGGTCGTTTGGCGTGCCAACCTAGAAACGAAACTGGATATAAATGGGCTTTTTATTTTGAAGCCCAGTAACCGTCCAATATGCTCTTTTGGAGGCCCATTTATCAAAATTTTGGGGCAGGCTGGCAGCGGCCGCGGCCGTGCTTAGCCCATCTCCAACCCGAACCTATATTAGAAAAAGGGAGAATTAAACAGATAAGAATTGCACGCGCGCCGCACGTGACTAAGAATCAGGTCTATAAAATGCCCTAATCACAATCGCAACGATCAATCAGCAAAAAGGGGGAAAAAAAGAAAAAAAGAAAAAAGGGAGAGAGAGTTGCGAACTAGGCTTTGGAAAAGCGTGCCCTTTTGCTTTCGTCTCTTCAGTGAGATATTGAGGATAAGAACAAGAACCTCAGCAGCCAATCCATCGACAGCGATCGAGAAGATGACGGGCAAGGCGAAGCCGAAGAAGCACACGGCGAAGGAGATCGCCGCCAAGGTCGACGCCGCCACCACCAACCGGGGCGGCGGCAAGGCCGGCGTCGCCGACCGCACCGGCCAGGATAAAGGCGGCCACGCGAAGCTCGAGTGCCCCCTCTGCAAGACGACTGTCCCCGACGTCAAATCGATGCAGATTCACCACGAGGCCCGCCACCCCAAGATCCCCTTCGACGAGACCAAGATCAACAACCTCCACGCCACCCGCGCCCCCGATCCGGCCAAGCCCAAGCCAGGCATCCGCGGGAGCCACAAGAAGTAATTATTTCTCTAATCATCGTCATCATAAAATTCTACTGCTGCAAAATTGAAATTTTGATTATTACGTCTTTATTTCATATGATGCTGATGATGCGTGACTGTTGAGATTAAATGTTATGTGGAGTTATTATGTGTGGATGCTGTGGTGGTGGTGGAGGCGGTTGTCGATGGGTTGAAAGATGTCATTTTTATGATGATTGTGTAGTAATGTTATATTTCTCTTATGGTCAATGCATGTGCAGTGATAAAGTTTTAATCTTTGTTGCTTTATTTCATCATCAGCTGCCAATATTCCATGAATAGTCTGCTTTGGGCTCTATCCCCGCTGTCGAGCAACATCTACGGTGGAGGAAAGAGAACGGGTATGATGTGCATGGATATGAACGGATTGAGAGACGCCATGTTTATGATGATTTTATGTAGTAGTGTCATTTTTTCTTATGGTCATTATCTAGTGATTAATTTCTACTTTTTTACTTTTTGCTTTATTTATCATCAACTGCCAATATCCTGTGAATGGTCTGCTTTGAATTATAATTGGTACTTTTGGCAAGTAATAGTTAGATGTATGAGCTAGATTTATTAGATAATCAGATTTAATTAGAATAAGATTAGTATTAATGTGCCCAACAAATACTTGATGATGAGATTGGACTATTGGACAGGCCTGACAGCTAAATTGGATCTTTGTGGGCACTCAATTGATTAGCTTGGTTGTATTGTTACCCTAACAATTTAGTGATTTCTTTCTCGCATATTGGAAAGTTGGACACTTTAAAATACATAATCAACACTCAATCGACACTTCCACAACATAGCAAGACATCACTTTGAGATAGATGATATCGTATTTTTCACTTTCAATATCAACGTATCATATGGTGGATTTCAATTCACAACCATGCTAAGTGAAAAATCAGTTTTATCAGTTTGCAAATAGATACTCTGTGTTGATTTATGAGTATATAGACATTTATGCATACACATCCACAGAATGTTGTTGCGTTTCTAAGTTAAAATATTTAATGCTCCTAGTCGGACTCTTGTGGACAGATAGACACTTGACACCTGTGTACCATGTCCATGTAACATTGCTTGATTGGCAAGCTGCATGATATGCTTATGGCTGTTGTGATCATTTTGTTATTAGCCACTTATCCAATTTGACTTCCTCTTCATGTTATTTCTGGCTTTTCTCATTTGAACTGCCTTGGTATTTTTGAAGCTGATTATTGAATGTTATCCAACCAATTTGGCATATCCATCTAGTTGATGCTGACTTTGAGTCTTATTTCTCACTTTGTTCTCTTGTATTTGTCTTTCCAATGGTAAATTTTGTGCTTTATTTGCTTGGTCACTGTGGATCTTGGTATTAGATGTAAGATTCAGAAGCTTATGATCAAACTTCTTGTTCTTTTCCTAGAACTGGAGGTTCTAGGGCGATTTTAATATATCCTTGAGGCATTTTACAATAGGCTTCTTTATCTTGAACCTGTTTTTATGAACATGAATTCCTTAGGGGGCTAGGGGGCTTAAGTACATGCTTGTTAAATTCAAAAGTGGACCATGTCTTGTGCAATTTTTCTGATACTGAGGGATCATAGTATGCATTTTTTGAGGATGTAAGGAGTTTTAAGGTTTGATGTCCAAGTACCATATGGTAACATCCAAATACCATAGGGGGCGTCCAAGTACCATGGGGACTGGAGTTGTTGGACACTATCAATCAAATTGCTGTTAAGGTAGCTATGACAGAAGAATGCCCAGTAAGCCCCCTGTTTAGATTTGCTTGGAGCTTCAGCTTGATGCACCACTTTCAGTAACCTTTTTGTGGGACTTGATTGTTGAGAGGTTGATAGGTTAAGGTTATCCAGGGAATCTCCCACTGATGTTCTAGTTTTTTGTATTGTCTTATCTCTATCGATTTGGCTATGGATAGGGATTGGGAATCAGGGATTCCTTTTCCTAGAATGATGTTGTTTATGCGCCTTTCCTTTAAGAGAAGCGAAGCGGGTGAAGCAGCTAATAAAGTTTATGCCTGTTGTCATTGTAACATCAACCACCATTAGTTAAAGCTGCATTTAGGCATGGTACAAGACAAGGAGAGTTGGAACATGAGACTCTGGAATGTTTGATGGCATTATCGGTGAGGTGCCCACAATGTTAGAGCACCTACAGTTGGTGAATGGAACAATTTAGTTCAAGATAAATGTGGGAATGCTTGTCTTGGTCTCCTCCAGCAGGATCTTCTCCAGATAGATTTTTGGGGGAACTATTGACAGACAGTTTTAGCTTTCTAAGGAAGAAGTATCTGCATTCGCGAAGTTGAAAATGTCTTATGGTGGAAATATGTTGAATATTGTGATGGTAAGAAGTGGTTGGGGTATATCCCCAGAGCTTTTGAAGGGATGATGGGAAGTGCCCATTGACAGAACTGTCGCAGTAAGTTGACGGATGTTAATATTGATCTGTCATTTCTTCAAGATGTGGTCCTTAAAGAGTTTTTGAGGAACTGGATTCAGGCTTGTCATAGCTTTAAATTGTATTTAAAATCATGATGACTTGCTCGTTCGTGGAGATGTCATGCTGCTGCTGCAACATAATAGGTGTTACTGCTTGGTTGAATAAATATTTACGTATTGTGGAAGGAAGTTTGCTACATACATACATGAGCGGGCTGTTTGGACCAACTATTTGTTCTGTCTTGTATTTATATTATGTTTACTAACATACTAACAGTGAAGGGATAGATATTACCTTGGGTCACGGCCTTGGGCATGTTTGATATTCAAGGACTATACCTAATATCCATCTCTATGTTTGTAGCTGTTGAGACTGGAGGGATTCACAAGGGACGTTGGAATGCTCTACCAGTCTCATCCACTCACAGGTTATCCCTGGAAATAAGTATGGTTGTGCATTACAGAATGGGGTTTGCTTTTAGGAATTATGATAGTGCTGTGAGACAATGCTATTTTGGATAATTTGCCTCCAGAGACGGGTTTCCTTGTGTAATATTAATATGGTATTATGGGTAATTTACGGTTTGTGACTTTGTGAGATGAGTTGGCTTGATGCTTATGGGTGTCATTTCCATGGGGGTTCTTATTCTGTGTGTTGTTGTGGGTTATTATCATACTTGAATTCAGTTCGCATATACAGTAGGGAATGGCCGGTTTTTGCCGCTTATGTTGGTAAAAGCTGAAATTACATATAAATTAAACAAGTTAATAAATTAAACAAGTTAATTTAGATGGTTTTCCTTTTTATGTAACAGTTTACGATGTGCCAATGATGGTGTTGTTTCAGGTGAAGCGCCCTCGCCTTTGATTTTAATAAAAGATCTTGCCTTATCAAGAAAATAAGGCCAAGGCAAAACATTTCTTGAGTGAGAGAGGGCAGCAACTCGCGGCTATCTTAGTAAAAGTTCAAGGAGAATCTTTAACATTATTTAGATTTCTTTTGAAATATTTTATTACCAAATAAAAATTGCCACAATTTGCAGTATCTTTGGCAAGCGAAACTCTCTCATTTCACTTGTAATGCTAAAAGCATCTCACAGCCTCAAGTTCCTGCTCAGATTTCTAAATTACCTCGATTAAAAGAAAAATTCACTGAAAAATTAGATTCTTACCATTTTTGTGAATTTCTCACTGAGAAAATCGTATACCACCAACTTAACATCAAACACCAATACTTACTGCAGGGCAAACACGAACGTGAAAATTACCTCTTAAACAGCCACTGCTCGAAGGAAAACAGACTCGATGACAAAATTTCACTAATTAGACAAAAAAAAAATAGGAAAAAAAAAAAATATGACACTTGGTTTGGATCTTTTATGGTTAAGACACTAAATTTTGCATGGGCATTTTACAGACATGTTCACTATGCTACACAAAACCCCTTCAGGGGGGCTACATACAAAATTTGTGCTAAATTTAAGTTAGGATGAAAACCATGAAAAGTGCGAGTCCAATAGGAGGCAGGCCTGATCAGACTGATAAACCTAGCTTTGCTGCTCGTTGGCATCACACGCCGGAGGGCTGTAGCGAAGATGTTGCTCGTAAAAGCTAATGAGCTGCGCCACAACAGAATCATCATGTTTAATTGACATTAAAAATGATGTAAAACAGAAATTAATATGGGATCAAAGGGGCCGTACCAACAGCGGGTTATTAGCCTTCAAATCCCTGTCAGATACAAACACTTCTTCCCCATCAGACCTAGAAAGCAGAAACACATTGAGACAGGCATGCTCACAAACAAGAATGCTGAGGCAACAGGGAACAAAAGACATGTTTTCATCTTATTTTTACCCTATACTTAAATCGAAAACTGGTGTCACTAAATAGATATTATGAAGACTTCCAGCGAAAGAGCAGCAAAACAACAGATATAATCCAATATGTATCACCTATATTAGTCTCCCAATTAACAAAACAAGAGGAAAATAATATGTATCATCATGCTTAGCACGAGCAGACACTTGAGCCTTCTGTATCATGACAAACACAACTTGGATGGATAGTTGAAGACCACCTATTGACTTGTTTTTGACTGACATCTTCAGAGTCTATAGCTTCTGGTTTTACTAGTTTTCCTATAAAAATGGGTGTCATTTGTTGATAACGGAAAAACCAAACAGCCAAAAATGCATCTACCCTTTCTCACATAAGAGGGGAGTTTTTTTTACGTATGAAGCAAGGTCTTTTACGTTTCAATTAATACAGACATATAGCGAAAATTATAATAGATCTCAAGGGAAAAGCCAATGGTGAGGTTCCAAAAGATGCAACAGACAGGCACACAGAAGGGCATAAATAGTCAAGCTATAACTCGTAGAGACGACTCACGCACATGCAAACTAAAACATTGGCAAGGCCTCGGCCTATGAAACACAAACACTTGAAAGTTGTCTCTCAATTGTTCAACACATATTAGATACTTATGCTTGCACAAAACTTGCCCAGCGTATATTGGGATCTCTGAAGCTTATTAGATTTTAACAAGGGATTTTTTAGATATATACTCCTGAAACCGTTGATATTTAGAATTTACCTCCCAAATCTTTGGTAATAAAAATTTACCTCTCAAATCCCTTGAAAATTTACTTCTCCAGTTAGATTTTGAATGAAATAAGTGTGTTTTACCTCTTATGCCCTTCTCCTTTCTTCACCTCTTTTCCTCTCCATTGTTCTTTATGTGAGCTAACCAAAATTCTATCTCTTCTTCTTCATCCCCGCTTCCCGCAAACATAAAATTCCTCCAAATTTTCTCTCAGATCTCATGTAAAATTTCTTATAATTTTTCTCTAATTTCCTAAGAGGCATACGTGAAAATGATTTGATGTGAGTTTTTGATGATAAGTGGATAAAATAGAAATGTGTTTGATTTAAAAGAACAAAGTGGAGAAAAAGGAGAAATATATAAGAAAAGAGATGAATCCATAAGCTTAAGTTGGAATTAGTAATTCAATCGTTTAAATAAGGACACCCTAGTGTTTTTTTTTTTTTTTTAATTAGGCAAGTTAACAGAATCAAACTAGAATATTCTTCTTTTATTCTAAAAGGGGGAAGATCCAGAAGATTTAGAGGGTAAATTTCTAAATACCAATTTTAGGAGTGGAGGGGTGTGGTAGACATAACTCCGTCAGTGCATCGTTCACTGCCTGTCTCAAGGCAGGATAAAGGAGGAGGGCTGTGGAAGGTCTGTGACAGCCAATATAAAACATTATCACATACTATGAACATGAATCAAAAACTAATACTTTGGACAAATGGCTTAGTTGTTGTTGTTGTAGTAGGGGTGCAGTAGACATCTAAAAAACCCTTGTAGGAAACCTTTGCCTGTTAGTATTTCATCATCATCATCATCATCATCATCTAACTCTTTTTCCATTAAGATGGGCCAACCATAGAGTAACGCTCCATGAAGGATTTAACAAAGTTTTACGTCCGCTTGTCAATGTGCTGTCAACCCTCTAAACAAAAAATTAAAAATATGTGTTAGACACCTTGGAGCCACGTGTCGCGTCAGCATGAGCCAATGCAATATGCAAGTATCAACTCAGTACATATAGTAGACAATAGCGTTCTGAGGTAGGTTTCAGTATCTATTGAGTATCAAATATCATACTAGGTAGTGTATTATTTTTTGGCATATAAGATCCGTGAGTATGAAATAGGATAGAAAGACACACAAGCATGAAGGGAAACCTTTCAGAATTTCTCTTCTAACCATTCATGTAATTAATCTTCTAAAATAGAGAAGAAAATTTTGTGTGCAACTACAACATCAGTTTTCCTCATTGTTGAAGAAAAAAGAAAGGGAAGAAAGGAAATAGAGTCCAAATACTTATGGCTCATTAATCATTATGCAAAGGTGACTTGGAGGTATATGTCTAATGAGTAGACATGCAATAGACATGAGACCTTGCTCAGGTGGTAAATGATTTGGATGGTTGTGGTAAGAATGTAAATGGGTTCGAGAAGTTCAAGGCTTGGCTTGAGCTCGTTGAGAGCTTGCTCAGGCACACCTAATAATATAAACCAACCAAGCTTGAACAAAGAGAGGTGCTCAGGCTCGGGCTCGGGCTCGGGCTCGGGCTCAGGCTCAGAGCACAATTTTTTCAAAAAGAGGTGGGATTGGTCAATGCCCGAGCAATGCAGCAGTATAAGGCTCCTGTGTAGCAACAAGTTATGCAGCTAACTAATTCAAGCTAGAAACTAAAAACATTATGTCAGAAAAAAATCTGCAAGAGCCTTTTCATCAGATAGAACAACAAGTGCTTTGCTTGACTTTTACCCTGCAGCTTTTGTTACAGTGTCCTGGAGTCTACATGGCAAGATACACATCAAACAAAGGAAAATGTATGCATATTCAAGAATTGACATCAGAAGATCATATTTGATGGGGACATCAAGGCCACACGAGAGTTTGAATCGAGTCTGTATTTTTCTTTTTGAGCTTAATAGGTTTTTATTGAGTCTAGTCTTGTTTACTCTCACATTTAATATTGTACTTGTTTATGCTTTAATCTTGTTTTTTCGTCTCACATTGGTTGTGGAGACATGTCTTTAGTCTTTGTCTATAAATAGACCTGATTCTTGAGAAATAAAACAATGAAGATGATTTGAAAAAATATTGAGTTTCCTCACAAAGGATTTTCTCTTACATTTAGAGGTGTGAAACCCTAGAGTAAAAATTATCTTTTATGTGTGTAAAACCCTAAGGATCATAATTAAGAGTGTGAAACCCTAATTATTATTTATCCTTTCTCCTCTTTAACCATAGTTTCTATTTTTTCCTCATTAAAACTGAACCGCCACCAGCCTTTTCTACTCTGTTTTGCAATCGCCAGTGGCCTTCCAACGCCTCTCTTCTCCAAGCATCAACTATTGCCTTTCCAATCATATTCAAGTTCACTCCAGATTCAGATTCAAAATTCAGATTCATATACAGAATCAAGTTCAGATGCAGAGCAAGATTAAAATAGCATGTTGGTGAAGCTCGATCCTCAACAGGGGCTCCCGTTTCACATTAATTTGATATCAGAGCTCAGGTTTAGCTCTCTCCCACCTGGGGAGAATGATGGGGACATCAAGGCCATGCGAGAGCCTGAATCGAGTCTGTAATTTTCTTTTTGAGTCTAGTAGGATTTTGTTTAGTCTAATCTTATTTACTCTCATTTAGTATTGTTTCATTTTATATTTTAGTCTTATTTTTTAGTCCCACATCGGTTGTGAAGACAAGTCTTTAATATTTGTAAACCTATAAATAGACATTAGTCTTGAGAAATAAAGCAATGCATATTATTTTTAAAAAAAAGAATTGAGTTTCCTTAAAGAGGATTTTCTCTTGCATTTAGAGGTGTGAACCCTAGAGCAAAATTTATCTTTTAGGTGTGTGAAACCCTAAAAAAATTTCTTAGGTGTGTGTGTGAGAAACCCTAAGAGTCATAATTAGGAGTGTGAAACCCTTCTTATTATTTATCATCTCTCCTCTTTAACTCTAGTTTCTAATTTTTCTCATAAAAACAGAGTTGTCCCCTCTTTTTGCAGCCGCCAACTGTCTTCCAGTGCCTCTCTCTTCTCTAAGCATCAGTTGCTGCATCTCCAATTTCAGATTCAAGTTCAGTCCAGAATTAGATCTAAAATTCAGATCCTTATGCAGAATCAAGTTCAAATGCAGAATAAGATTCAAAATAACATGTTGGTGAAGCTCAATCCTCAACATGGGCTCCCGTATCACATCAATATTGCAACCACATTGCACCTGATGGATATTAACATGAGGAAGTGTCCTAACACTTGCACAAATCTAGCAAATGGAAAAGCCAACTTATTTGCAACAATCTCAGGTAGGATGGACAAGCAATATCAAGGGCCATCTAAATCACTGTCACCATCAGGTTGAAGAAAGAGCTTTCACAAGAAATAATCTAATTAGTAGTAAAGTTGGAAACAGTAACTAATTCAGGAGACATTCAAATAATCCGGAACAATAAAATGGGGGAAGGAATCTGATACACAGCTATGAAAGTATTACCCTTCAAAGTTTGGATTCATATAGGCATTACGCAATATAAGTGCACAAAGCTAGACTTTTTTGGTTAATATATACACTTGATTATGCTCTAAATGTAATTGAACAAACTAGACAGAGATCATTTCTAATATCATCTGCACATCTGTAACTAGGACTAGAAGCTGTCTCAGATTAATATTAAGGGATCAAACAGAAGAAGAGAAATTGAAAGGAACTATTAAGATCATGATGATAAGGGATAATACAAAGGGCTTCAAGACATAAGACTACAAAACTCAGCCTTAGCAAGACATCAGTGACAAAGTACAATCCACAAAATAGGCTCCAAAAATTGGGTATATAATGTCAGGGTGACATAATGCAGTTACGGTAAGTTAATAATCTAACAGTGGATTTTGCATTTATCCCCCTATTAGTTGAAAAAATTTATATTCATATATTGATTGCTCCATGTATTGAATTTATCTCCCAATTTATGAACTTCTTTTACATAATGCCAACACCGATGAGTCTGCATCTACAGTAATGTTCAATGGTCTATATGCCACCCACAGATGTAAGTGGAAACCTTACATCGAACGCCTTTAGTTGATATATTTTACGGAAATAGCAAAAATTCCAATGTTCTGGTAGTTTAAGTTTGATAGAGAGTGAAAATAGTCACCTAGCTCCCAAATAAGCATTTGTGATCACATAAATGCTTGCTGTAACTACTTAATG
Organism: Agave tequilana; assembly: GCA_038442645.1. NCBI lineage: Eukaryota > Viridiplantae > Streptophyta > Magnoliopsida > Asparagales > Asparagaceae > Agave > Agave tequilana. Next base: position 28,464 of record JAVJIF010012486.1, read on the forward strand.
GAAGATATATTTTTAGATCAGAATTAATTTATGTTCAATGTATCTCAACTATTCAAAAAAAAATGAAATTCTGAATGGCTCAATGTGTGTACAAAAAGACAGTGATATCCCTAAGAAGCTGGTAAAATTCTGTTCCACACTTTCATGATCAGGTTGTCAATGTAACTAATATTCATCAACTCAGACCATCTATTCAAGACACATAACCGAATATGATGCATCACTCGATAGATTCACCGCATATATACATTCAGGTTTTGTTTCCCCAATAATCACCCAAAAGTTTACCAATACAGAAACAATAATCAGAAAGGAAGAGAAGGCGTAAGAATGACCAAGCGCAGCCTTAGTTGCTAAAGGAGATTGGAGCGACAGAAAAGCATCCAAAAAGCAAGAGAGTAGAATACCAGAAAAAAGTTGTAGGAGGGAAACTCAACCCTAAACTCAAAATTTTTCTGAAAGCAATAACTTTTACAGAGCTATATGAACAGAAATGATATCTTACTGTCAAGAGTTAAAGACTGACATGATTTGGCTTTGAACATATAGTGATGGTTAAATTAGCTCATACGGTAGAGACCAAATATTATGGTCCAATCCTTGGCAAGTATATGATACAGTCTTAGTGTTTTAAATATCAGATATCGGTGATATACTGGTTGGCAAAATTATATACCGGATACCAGATACCGAGTGATATATCGCGATATGGTACTAAATACCAGTTGATATATTAATAGTCAATACATATAAGACATTATTAAAAGAAATAAGTTATTATTCAAACGTCCTATAAAAACATCATTAAAATACCACAATGAACATAAAGTAAAATAAAATGATCTCCCAAGCCAAAAAAATAATAATTATCCAAATTAGTAACTATATCAGCCGATATATCAGATATTTCATCTCGGATATCGGCTGATATATCGGCCACGTGGCGATATATCGGCCCATATCGGTCCAAAACGATAACCGGTAAATTTTTGCACTTATCGTATCGTTTTGGATAAAATACCGATATCTCAGCCGATATACCAGTATATCGGCCGATATTTAAAACAATAGTAAATATTTTACAAAAACCTTATACTTTGAAATGTTAGTAAATCAAGAATGATTCATTAATATCCTATATCAGTCAACTAATATGGATTATGCTAAAGGGAGTTCTAAATACTAGAATATATCTAATGGGTTCATGAAAAGTTCCTCCAAACAACCTAACAAACAATGCAAAATCATTAAGAAAGGAAAAGAAAGGTAAATATGAATTTTCTAAGCTGAAATCTAATTACACGACAAACACATTATTACCAAAGGGAAAGGCAAATAGGAATCTTCTAACCTGAAAGCTAATTACAATGTTCACAACAAATCGTCATACAGAATACCTAATATCTTAGAATGGGATCAAGTAATCTAGAATATGTATAATCAAAATAAGTAGAACCTACATTCACATCTCCCTTGAGAACCTTGCGCTCCTAATTTTGTCTATCCATCTTAGGAGAACTTTCAAACAAATGAACTCGAATTTCATTATAAATATACTACTCAAGGCTTTCATGCCAATATGAAAAGACAACACCAAGCAAAGAGCAATCTAAATGGATTTGTAGTTACCTTAAAGCCTTAAATTTGATTGAAACTTGTTGCACATTATTGGTCACCGAAGCATGATACTCCACCGCCCTGAGTATCTTAGTAATGTAAGGAGGTTTCGCATCCTCGTCAAGCTTATGCCTCTCACCATTATCATCTTCCGTCAAATCGACATCCTCGCTCCCCAACTTCTCACCCTTACCATCCTGAATCCCTTGTGGCGGCACAGCATCCTGCTTGAACCTCCTCACACACCCTGACTTCCTCTTCTTAGCACCCTGCAAAGGCTGTGCACATTCGACCTTGGACGACCCATCTTCAACAAAACCCTCTTCCTCTCGCTGACCGCCATGAATCTGGATAGAAATGCAAACACCCCCCGCTTTCTTCTGCTCATCATCTTTCACCCCATTGGATGGTGACCCATTTGCTTGCACAGTCTCCAGTCCCATCTCTTCCCCAACTTCAACGTCCTTGACCGCCGCTGCTTCTCCAATCAAGTCATTGCCCGAAACAGGCCCACCTGGGTTCAGGTCATCAGTAGAAGGGTCAGAAGACGAAGCTCGCCGGTTCTTGGCAAGGGTACTATATGGGCCTCCAACCCTGCGCTTTCGCCTTCGGGTAGACTTCTGAAACCTAAAACCCATTGACAACTTTACAGAACAACAATGGGACAACTGCAAACAGGAAAAAAACGAGGCATCGGTTCCAAAAGATTAGACCTTTCTTCGAATGCGTCGATGACATCGGAGCAGGTCTGGAGGTTTTCGATGGGCTCCCAGGTGTTGGCGCTCTCGGACCAGCCGCGCCTGAGAATTTTGTTCTTTGTTCAGTAAATTGAATTGGGATTTTTGAAAAGAGAAATCTGGAGAGAGAATGGGGAGATTTGAGTAGTACCATTTGATGAGGTACTGGAGCTGGCCCTTGCGGATCCTCCTCTTTCTGATGGCCTCGATCTCGTAGAAACCCTCTTCGAGCTTCGGCGCCTCCTCCTGCTCCTGCTCTTGTTCTTGTCCTTGCTCCCCTTCTTCGTGCATCTCGGCATCTGGGTTCTCTTCTCCTTTGCCTGCGCCCTTCTTCTTCTTCCTCCTCCTCCTCTTCTTCCTCCTCCAATGCTGCTCTGTTGATGTTCCCTTCAGAATCCATGGTGGGTTTCTTCCTGCTGCTCTTCATTTTGCTGCGGCGGGGCCCTCCCTCCCTCCGCTCTCTCTGAGTTTTGATTTTGGTGGGATTTTGGGAAATTGGGGGATTTGGGAATTAAAAAGGGGAAGGTAGCTTATAAATTCTCTCTCTGTTTGTGGATTATTTTGATGCAGTCCATTCTGGACCAAAAAGAATATTTGTCAGCAAAAAGTGGCCTCTGCTAAAGATAAAAATATATTGGCTCTCATATTTTCTTTTTAGTTTCTTGGAATATCTGCTTTTTCACATTTTTCTTTTTAGAGGGATATATATATATATTTTGCTTTTTCATATTTATATCGTCATTCTTAAACTCTTAGTTAGTCTCAATGAAATTATTTCATCGAGAAATGAGTTTCTAAAAATCATTTGGGCAGCTAATGAGGTTAATCTGTTTTCTATGGGAGTCATTTTTTTTTCAAAAAGGTAAGAATCCTAGATTCAAACTGGACTACAATTTTCACTCTATTAAAAAACACTCTTTTTTATTATTTATTATTTAATATTTAAAAATAACTCTTCTATTAAAAAAAAAAAAAAAAGCTTACAAACATACACAAAGGGCTTACAAACACGCGCACACACAAATAAAGGGCTTTGCAAATATCAAGGATTTCAAATTTTAACTAAAATTCAAAACCATAATCTCTGAACATATGGATCCCATTCTTTCTTTCGGGTATAAACTCTGCAATGAGAATTTACGAGACTACACTTCACGGACATAATAGAAATTTTTCAATTTTGAAAGAAATACTACAAATTTTTAAATTTGCAAATTACTATCAAAAATTTTTGCTCAAATGTTTAAGAAAATACCATCCATCAGCCACACATTAAACGGTCACGTACGGGTCACATGACCTTTTATGCTCAAAATACCCTTGACTCTCGTTCAACAACCTCATTTATTTCTCAGATTTCTCCTCGTTCACCTCTAGTGAAATAAAATTAGGACTTTTGTTTTGAATGGTCTAAGCTTTGTCGAGACCAAGCAGGCTCCACACGGGGCTCCAGTGTGTGTGTGTGTGTTGGGTAGGGGTGGCAGGAGAGAAGAAATTAGGAATTTTTGCAAAGAAATAAAGGGGAGGTTTTTCCCCTTCTGGTAAGGATAAAAGGGAGGGTTTAAGACAAATATTTGGTAGTTATTTTTTCGAAAATTATTAGTTTCTAAGCGTTTATTGGTAGCTCACGGATGAGTTTTAAGTGAGGGTAAAGCGATCTTTTAATTATTGCAAGAATCAAAGTTCACAGTAGCAATTTACAAATTTGAAAGTTCTTGATTTTTTTTCAAAACGACTGGAAGTTCATAACATTTTATTAAATTTTAGTCGAAAATTCACTTGCGTTCTTTTACTATTAGCAAGTCACACGTGATCAAAATCAATATTAATGCGAGCGTTAGCATGATCCTCCTGTGATGCACCGTGGGGAGAGATTTGATTGGACAGGTACTGCTGATCTCGACACAGCCTGTCAACTCCACTGAGGCACTGCTTGTCGAGGCTGAAGCTATACTGCTAGATTTTCTATACTGCTTGAATTTCGATTGACAGTCAACAAAGTGGGCGAGTGTTGCGTTATTGCTACTGCTACGGACGTAGATATCCTTGTGCAATATATCAACAACACTTCCCCACTCCGTTTAATGACGAGAAGGGCACATAATTAACAAATACCGACAAATTATCCAATCTCATGCAATCTGGGCTTAAAAATCGGTAGAAGAAGCACCACTGGTGCAGCACATAAAATTGGCCGTCGATGCTTGAATACCGACCTTTACGATAATTATCTGTATTAAATTACACCTCCTCAATTAGTTGAAATTTTTTGTATCACTGTGAGTAACAATTGCCTCATCTTAATAAAAACTAAAGCCTCCGTTCCAAAAACAAAGTAGTCTTTCTTTGGTTTTATTTCAAAGGCTTAACATGGGCCAGGGCCTCTTTGCAAACTTATGGGCTTTGGCCTAACCACTTGTACTGTTGCTCTATGGGCTTATTATAAGCCCTTGTGGCATGGAGACAATTCGAGAATAATTCATTTGATTTAGTTCATTTTGGTGGGTGGTTAGAAATTGGTGAGGATTAGTTGGGGGTTTGTTGGATATAGAGTGTATGTGCACATGTAAGTCTTAGCCTTCACATCAAAGGGGGAGCAAAATTAAATTCATTACTTAAAAAAAAACAAGTTCAATTATCAAAAACACAACTTTTCTTGATATAACATTTATTTATCAAAAAAATAAGTAGATATATGCCGGACTCATGAGAGACCGGAACAACTCTTCGTGAAAAAAAAAAGGTGATAAAAGATAAGACTACTCGTGTCTCTAGAATTAAGAAATAATTAGACAACTGAGATTTAGGTGAATATTTTAAATTTTAGTAAAAAAACTACCAAATTTTTGCCCAATTTAGCTTTATTTATTTATTTTGTGATGGGAAGCTGGTTGTTTACTCTTCTCATTTACAAGATAAGATCTTATAAACAATAACTGTTCACCAGCTCTATGTTTCTTTTTCCATTTTCTCATGTAGCCTCACAATCCTCCATCCTATTCTACCTTTTTTTCTTTAATTATTATTAATTAATCCATTTTCTACCACTTGGTATCCTTGTTCATCAAGAAAAAAAAAACTAGAATTTTTTTATCTGGATTTTTTTTTATAAAAAAGACTAGATAGTCATATTCCACATATGATCAATCTCTAGGGAGACCCACCATGATGATGCTACTCATTGGCATGACCTTCTTCATATATACAAATTTTTATGTGACCATGTGTTAAATGGTATTTAATTAAAAAAAAAAAGGGAAAAATGACCCGTTGGCACATGGATAAGTCACCCTGGAAAAGAAAAAATGAGTTATGAAATGCACATTTAGGCACAAGCAAATCAAAGGCAATAAAAAGTTACTCTAATTTATTATTCATACACTCATCCAAGCACCACTTTTTCTTTTGAATTTTTCGCTAGCAATTACTTCATTAAAATTTTCTTTTCTTTTTCTTGAGATCGGCCGATTCAACTATTTATGGTCTTTCAAAGTAGTAGGGTTGACCAAGGATCAGCTGATGGTCTTTCATACTGTAGACACATCCATCACAACTGATGGACAGCTTGAAACAAAAGAGAGAAAGAAAGAAAATAAAAATACGTCTTGCGTGTTTTTTTTTTTCTTTTGATAAATAGCTCACAACACAAAAAATCATCGTCAGAGCGCACATATCAAATACCAATAGTCTTCCGAGTAGCAATTCCTAAAATCCCTGAAATAATTTACAACTTGCCGTAAAGATAACAATTTTTTTGCGAAGACTCCGCAAATTTGAAAGACTTGAGGACTCAATGCGCAAATACATACACACGCGCGGACCACACGCGCGCGCTGGTTGCGTGCTCTGCAGCGCGCGTCGCATACGACAGCAGCCGGGGGGGATAAGCACAGCGGGCGGTTCCCACACGCTTACGCACGCACGTCCCCATCACACTCCACCTGCTCACCCACCCAATCCGCATCTAATTTGATTTTTAAATCAACCCTTAACATGCACTTCACTCAATCAACACCCAAACATAAAAAACTATCATCATCGTTATTATTATTATTATTTCTTCTGATTTTATTTGTTTTGCTTTTTTATTGTTTTTAAATTATTTTGTTAATATCATCATCATCATTATTATTATTATTTTCTTCTGATTTTATTTGTTTTGCTTTTTTTTTTTAATTTAAATTATTTTATTAATGGGGGATGGGAACTAGTAGTGTCACTAGTGCGTATGGAAAGGGATTTGTGAAGATATAAAATAAGGTAGTCCTCAGCCCTTTAAAATTACGAGAATCATGGACCCTAGAATTTACAAGAGAAACATCAAGGTCGGTCTTCTTCTCGTATGAGAGATAGCCAGCGCAATATGTAACGTCTGACTAGATTTCGAGAGTAATTTGTTGGGGGCAACTCAAAGCGGGCCCACCCCATGGAAGGGAATGTATATTGCCACCTCAAAAACATGAGAAAGACCCTCCAAAAACATTTTAAAGTGTGCAATTACTTATTTTTTTTGACAATTTCACTCTTGATGAAAAATTTAAAATGTTTCTTTTTTCTTCCTCCGTCCTTCCTCTGGTCTCACTCTTTCTTCTTCGGCGACCCCTGCTCCCTCTCCTCCTCCCCCTTCCCTTCCCCTGTACCAAGCCTCCTCCTGCTCCCGCTCTCGCTCCTCCTCCTCCATCACACCCCTCCCCCTCCTCCTGCACTCCCCTCGACGAACAGCGACTGTTCTGTTCGGCCAAACTCTAGCCGAATAGTGACAGTCGAGGGAGGAGGGGGGGAGATGGTTTGCTGAAGGAAAGAAAATTAGGGTTCGCTTGGGGGGGGGGGGGTGTTCGTCGGGGAAGGGAGAGGGTGGTTCGCCGGCAGGGGGTTCGCTGGCGAGGGGGGAGAGGACGAGAAGAAAAAAAAAATGATATTTTGGTCCTTTTAGAAATTTGTTGGGGGGTCTTTATTAATTTTGGGGGTGCCTTTGTTCATGAAGGGCCTATATCAATTTTTAGGGTGGCAAAATCAGGTCCCCCCATGGAGGCCCTATCCTACTCTACCGTAGAGTAGGATTCTCGACAAAAAATCAGGCTCTGGAATCCCGAATTCAATCACGATTTCAAAAGAGAACTCGAAAAAGAGTGAAGGTGCAGCATGACTCGGACTCAGGGTTCGACAACGATTTGAAGAAATAATATGAAAAGATTTGAAATTTTAATTGTCTTGCAAAATTACTATCACTTGAATTATGCTTAATTTCTTACTTCAGAATTAGACGTTCCTTCTGGTTCAGTGATTGCAAAATTACTCCCCCTCCCCCAGCGCCATCTCATATCTTTCTAGCTTGGAATATTCTTAAAGAATCTACTAACCTTGCATTACTATAGTTAATCAGGATATTCCTTGTAATATTCTGTTCCAAGTTAATAAATTCAAAATATGAAACAAATAAAAAATTTACTGAGACCAACAGTTCAAGCATGAAATTCACAAGTAGTCCAATGAAGGAAACAAATAAATAAAAAGAAAATTTCGCCCACCTATTTTTCTTCATAATTAGAGGGAAAAACACTCTAACTCTTGTTTTTATTCGCTACAGCCTCACCCACATCAGCATAAATTGATTCCTTCCAACCACCATTTATGTATATATTTTCATTTTCTTTTTTACTCTTTCTCCTCATCCTTGACGTTGCTTTCCCCTGATCCTAACGCAGAACAATTTATGAATTGACCTGTGCGATTAGGTCGCTGTGGGGTTTAGAAGGGGGCGGGGAGCCCCACCTGGGAGTCTCAGAGGGTGGAGCCCCAAAACTATATTTTTTTGGATCGACCTTTTTGCAGATCTCGATTGTTTGTGCTCGCTATGAGTTTTGTTTGTGTTTGTGATCAATGTTGTTTTTAGATCTAAAAAAGTTTTAGGCATCATTCGATGTCGGTAAACAGAGGTCTGCTGATGATGGCGAAGCTAATATGGGGACTGTCACTCGTAATTGCTGTCACTTGTAAGAATTGCGACTGTGATCATAGTTTTTTATCTGTGACTATGGTCACACTCTTTTTATTAATTGAAAATTAGGTCATTTTGTGAGGAGTACTATCATTGTCGCAGTTCCAATATAAGCTGGAAAATTATGTTTTTGTGAGAAGTGTGATAATCATCACAGTCCTAATAAAAATTAAAAAAATAAGGCAGTTTGTGAAGACTGAGATCATGATCGCAGTCCAATAAAGAGGACTGTGATCTGCGACCATGGTCGCAGTCCTATAAAAATTCAAAAATATAACATTTTTATGAGAACTGCGATCATGATCACAGTTCTAATAAAACACTTAAAATAGAACATTTTTTGTGAGAACTGTGATCATGATTGGAGTTCTAATAAAGACTCAAAAATAGGACATTTTTTGTGAGAATTGTGAGCTTGATCATAATCCTCTATACACTAGCAGTCCGCATTTTAGAAGTGGTCTACTTTTTTGAAGTGATTACTGCGAGGCTTTTGCGTCTGAGAAGCGCTTTTGCGCTTGACACATGGACGCACTTGGTTGGTTTTAAAAAAAGAGGTGGCTGTAGCGAATTAAATTATGAAGCTGAGTTTTTTTTCCTAATTACGATTTGATATAGAGGTTGTAGAGAAATCTGCCTAAAAAAAAATATATCTTTCTTGGTCATTTCCTAGTCCCCAAAAGGACCAAGTTCACAGGAATTGGGAACACGGAATTACAGCAACAAAAACAAAACAAAATGGTAAGAAAAATCATTTTCTATACTCTATTATTAAATATTTAATATCTAATTAATCGAAATCGATTTAAGTAAGGTTTTCTTTCCGACTCTTTCATAAATTTTGTCCGTCTGTCTGTTTGTCTTTCCTCTCTGCCTCTCCCCTCTTTCCCTCTCTCTCTCTGGCTCTTCTATACCATCCCCCTCTTATCATTGCCGCTAGACGATTCCCAACATGCGACGACGATATACTAGTTAACTGTCCATCAGCATAATTTCCGAGTAATTTCCAAAACCGTACATGTACACTTGTACATACATCCCCAATGCGAGGGTCTATGTTATAATATAATATAAAAATTAGGCCCAAGCATTCACAAGCGCGCACGCTCCTTGATTCATTCATTCTCTGTCACTCTTTCTGTCATCATATTCTTCCTCTATCTTACAAAGCCCCAAATGGCCACAAGCAACGGAGATTTAAGAGAGACACCCAAAATAGAGGGAAAAAAACAATAATTTGAGAGAGCGAGAGAGACAGGAACAGAAGCAAAGCAACAACCCCCTCCCCCCTCTTTTCATTCAGTTTTGGGGGCGAACTGGACAAAGGGTCTGTAATGGTGGTGGTGACAATTGGGCTCTCAATCGTTGCGGATCGAACGGGCATGGAAGGGGGAGGAACCGCTGCTGTTGCTGATCTGACGCGTGCCCGCTTCGCACCATCTTCGTCTTCTTCCTCCTCTTCTCGTAGTAGTAGTTTGTCAGCAAGCCCGGGTGCCACTGCCACGCACCCTTCGCAAGCTGTGCCCTCTTCCGCAACTGGACATCATTGAATTTTCCCCCCCCCTTTCTTCTTTCTTTGTCTCCTCTTCTTCAAACAAGCAACAAATGTTTGCCCCCTTTTGCTGCCGCTCTTCCCCATCTGTAGATTTCGCAATGTCGGCCTTCTCTTCTTTGATCCGCGGTCTCCCATCAATCAGGTAATGGAGATAGACTAGAAAGATAATTCCTTTTGTTGAGTTAGAAGGGAGATTAATCTAACTGTTGTAGTGTTGCTGCTGCAATTGTCTGTCAGAAGGTTTAGTGTGAATAAGAGGAAGAGGATGCATACTGGGGGATCCATTTTGGCCGCGGTCCCTGTGCCCAGCAGCCAGACGGCGAGTCGCCGCCCTTATGCCAAACTTGAGGTCTATTTCTCTGTGCAAGTCACTGAATTTGTTTGTTTTTCTGTTACCCTTTTCTTTATTTTGACTGGAAATATGCTACTGATGATGATGCAGATGGTGAAGATTGCGAGGGAAAAGTTTACCAAGGAGATCTCGTTCCGGTCCAAGGACAAGGATGTCTCTCTTGCCAAGGTATATCGAAAATTCACTCGGATAATTGTTGTTTATGAATCTCGTTATTGCCGATTGTTAAAAGATTCAAGCTAGGTTATTGTTCCATGAACATATTCTTAATAGCCTATGTGTCCCTTTTTGTTGTGTATGGAATAAAAGAATTGTTTTGTGTATTTGATGTATTGGCATCTGGTCTCCAGCTTTCCTGAAGGAAATATGAAATGGAAGGATCAGTAGAATTTCAAAGAACTGGTAAACTTAAAATGAATATTTATTGTATATCGGTCTAAGAAGCAATGTTTTTGTATTGGTCGAGAGTTTGCTTCCGGCCATGACATGGTCCCATGTCAACATGGAAAACTTCCAAATCTAGATCATCCAAAAAAAAAAAAAAAATCAAAATTTATTTATCTCAACTCAGGATTAATTTGACTATCTTCTTGGATCTGAACATGCACTTATCTTTTATATATAAAAATATGATATGATGTTTAAATGGCGCAATACGACATATTTGAGTGTCTCCAAAACCGTCTGCTGGCGTTTTAGCATGTTTTGTCGCACCTTCTGTTTTTTGCTTCTCCCCTTCGTTACTGTTCCTTTCTTCTCGGCCTTTGCCAAGGAACTTGTAAGAAGGTTCTTTTTTATTTAAATATGAACATATATTCTTGCTTCTAGATTAGATAATAGGAATTCCTTTTATGGGGTTTAATGATTAGTCTTTAAGCTTATATGTGTAGCTACAAAATGCCCATATCAAGTTTCATCAATTGAGAATAATGTGTAATGAACACGTATTGTCACGTGTGAGGAAAATTTTAGAGAATCATTTAGCAGATGGTAAAATACAATTAGCTATACTAAAAGATACAGTTTAGGAAACTTTATTTCATTAAGACAAGTCGGTGGCATCACAAATCGTCAATAAGTCTTTTTTGTTTCTTGGTATGAATTTTTTTTTTACGGGAGTTATTGGGATGTAACATGTTATAGAAAAATAATCAAATAAGTTAATGAATAAACTCTCACTTGGTAACTCCTGTTTGTACAAAGATGATTCCTTTAGTTCGGTAAGGAGACAACATTAGTACCAGTAGCTTGCATCTTGTTCTTTCTTGTCATCTCTCACGAATAAGGAATACAAATCTTCTTAAATTTTTGTGGACTGTCAAAGGTTGGGAAAAAGGATGTTGTTTACTATAATATGCCATCAGACATGCTTTTTTAATTAATGAGTTGGGCGTATGGTGAATGTGTATGGCCTGTAGTTCACTAGTTTGGTTCCACATCCCTGGTTGGTTAATGTTTGCAGATACAGGCACTGCACCTACAGTTGCATCTTTCAAGCCAAACTGTTTGGTTGTAGTATCTCACTATAGATTAAATTGTTATAGCATGTGCTTATATAGGATTTTAAGCGCACTTATGACTGATCTCATTATATCGATTTGATAATATGGAGAGGGTATTAATGAATACAGATCTGTATGTTGCTATGATCATTAACTTGTAACTGAACTCTTCATTTATTTTTTTAAGTTTACCAGGTCTCATTCTTAAGTTTTTATTGAGGTTTATAAGCATATCTTTGTGCATGTATTATAATATGTTTGGGATCTGTTAGTTATTTTTGCCTGGGTTGATGTGCTTCATGCAATTACAGGCTTTACTACTTGTTGCTGCTGAAGATGAAGCTTTCATGGCTTTCAATCGGGATATGGATGCACGTTCCATTTTAAGTGAAAGAAAAGATGCTTCCATACAATTTGAACCTCAGTTGGAACACAATAACATAGAGGAATTCTTTTTAGCTGGCAAAACCATATCTGGTTGGTTAAATGAGTTGGAGACAATAGCAAAGGAAGTGGAAGCGGAGTTGGTCTCAAGAGATATCGGTTGTCATTTGGTGGAAGTTTTAGAGGCTGTAAATGTTGTTCTCTTTGAATCCAGAGGCTTCAAAAGATTTCCAGTGCTTGTAGATTCAAAGTTCTCATACTTGCACACAGTACTTAACTCTGGGCGTGGCAGTGGTAAAACTTCATGCTTTTCTTATACATCTATCTGTTGTTGTTGTGTTATTAGCTGGAGCTCTTTCTTCCTTATTAATGCATAAATTGTTTGATATCTGGTCGTCTACTTTTCCATGCAAATTGACATGCATTTTGTTGACAGCTATTATGCTTAGCATCATTTATATCGAAATATGCCACAGACTTGGTGTTAGCATAGTGGGTTCTCGAGTTGGGGAAGATTTTCTCATTTGGCCTCAGACAGAAAACTTGGAGGTTTGTTGTTTCATTTCCTTCTCCTCTGTAATACATGGGTTATATATGTACATCAAGCAATCAGCATTTAAAAGTTTCCTGTTATATCCCTGGAACTTCTATACGTGCAGTGACGTAATTTCTTGGTGTCTCATCACTTCTCTCATGTACATGGCTCTTTCAGTTTTTTTGTTTGACTGTTTACGGTCACTGCTGACTAATTTTCTAAACTCCCAACTTTCATAATTAAGTTTTTCATCGTTGCATCGAGTTTTAAACATCTGGTTTCTATGTTCTAGGAACTTTTTAAGGCTTCTTCTGGACACAGCTGGTTGGCCAAAGTTAATGGCCAATGTGTTGAAGATCCTAGATCAAAGGCTTCTGACTTGAACAGCAATTCACTTTTAGGGCTTGATATTGCTACTAACAGAGATATTATAGGGATTGCACTGGCTAATTTAATTGTAAGTGAAGATGGGATTACTGGCATCCATTCGTGTTTTTTAAATCTAAAGTAATTTCAATTTATAGTTTCCCATTATCTGCTATAGCATCACTTTTCTTTCCATCCAGAGGCTTCATTGGAAACGTGCATCCAAGTTCAACCATGGCTTGATGTTAACATCTCCATTGAGGCCAAACGAGGGTTCAAAAGTTCCTTTACTCCGGCCTCAAGAACTGAGGTATTTTTTTGGTCTCACCCACCATAATTTGTTTTGCCACAAAATGTCAAGTATGGTCACTACGTTAACATGTTGGTCCATGAATATGCACTTAAAGAGAGATGCAAAATTGTATTTTCATGTTGCATTTTTAATAATGAAGATGTCAGTATTTCTTTAGATTTAGTGACTGAAAGGAAGTCTTCTATATTCTCTGAAATGATCACTTTTTTCTGCGTTCATATGTTCACACGATCACCATACTCACCTATTCCCATCTGAATGCAATAGCTATGGATCAGAGCTGTTTACCATAGGTTTGCATGCATTTATTAATACTAGCAGAAATCCATTGAGATTCCTAGAGAGTTAGCTCCAAGGGATTAATTCTCATTGTGATGTGCTTTATGGCTTCAGAGAAGCAATTAGCCAATTAACGATTTAAGCTTCATAGCAACTTGCCTGTTAAACATGTGCAGTTTGCAGCTACTTATAACATATATAGATGAAACACAGGACCATTGAAGGTACATGCTTTTAAGTTGTGCTTGTCATATGGAATCGGGTCTAGGTAGCGGTGTCTTTGAGTACATGACTCTAAGTTGTACGGCTCATTACATGATAAGTTGTGCATCTTGTCATGTGTACTCGGATCTAGGTAGTGGTGTCAAGTGCAAATTTCCACTGGACATGATTCTGTGTTTGTATATTTTGGAACGTGGTTTTCTTTGGTTCTTTTGATTGTTTATGCGTCAAAGTAAATCTGATTCCCTGTACCAAATATTGTGCCAGAGAACGGACAAGATTGAGTTAATCTTATCAACTAATCCTCGTATCATTCACTTCATCTGTAGGTTGGCTATTATGGCATCGGAGAGGCTGTTGATTCTACAGCCTCACAATTGGAGTCTGAGGAGAGACCATGGCATGCTTTTGTATTACAGCAGGTATGCTTTCTGAAAACTTGCATAGTATTTTATGCGAAGTCATAGGGGAGATGTCTGATTGATGATTGTTCCAGGAAGTATGCCGAAGCAGTGCAGGAACTTAGCATTTGTATGGCGTTTGCTCCGGTAGAGGAAGCAGAGGTTCTGGAACCGTTTGTTGAGAAGCTTCACCTGTTGCGGGTTGAGTCCTCATGGAAATCTTTAGATCAAGCTGGCTCACTAGTGGTTCCTTGAGGTTTTATTTGTATCTGTACATAGTTTAAATTATCAGTCTGTTGTAATGCCTGCCTCACGTTGTAGAAATTTATGTCTATTCTCTGTTCTAGTTTATGTAGCTTCGTAGTGAGGGCAGCAGACTGCCAGTGACTGGATAAAAACAGTCGAAGAGGGTAAATGTCGATGCTGTATTATTTCTATCAAAATGCTCATTTCTTCATATGTCAAGCAATTTGGATGCAAGACCTTGAATCAATCCTAGAGCATACACAAAATGCAGTCAATTGGAATTTCTATGAAGTAAGTATCCAATTCTGGTTCACAACATTTTGATTAAGCTACCTGAAATCTGCAGCATCATGCAGAGCTGATATTCTGGCCTTATTGCTTGCCATGACAAAACATATGGGAACTTGTCACAGTCCAAGAGGAGAATGTAAAATGGAACAAAAAAAAAGGAGAAAGAAAGAGCTCAAGTTAAAATATATACAACCTATAAAGTTCTCTTTAAGTTTACATAGCCATCATGAAGTTGAATATAACACAAATAACACTTGTAAAAGCTATTGATTAATCAAAGCTGCAAAGCAATAGCGAATATTGATAAATCTAAAGGCTTTTGGAAAGAGAAGTTGTAAACAATCACTTCGGAGGTGGATAAAAGAGAGAAAACACAAAGAACACAAAGATGCAAAGGGGAATTTGTTAACATCATCTTGTCTTCCTTGGTTCAATGAATTCCTGTTCTCTAGCCTTGAGCTGTCCTAAAACCCAGGCATGATTTTTCTGAACTTGTGATTATGTGACATAAAAACAGCTCAGGAATTTATATCCATAAATCTCAAGTTATATTAACTGAAACATCTCCTTGCTGATATGCACTAAACACAAAGAATTAATGCCCACCGTAGCTCAAATATTCTATAAGAGCGCCTTAACTTCACTCGCATCAGACTAGCACAGCACACTATGTTAAATAGGTTTCTCGAAATCCTGACACAGTTTGTCGAATAAACAAATTCAAAGTCCTTGAAATAACTAAGCAAGGCTCTATGTTTCCATCAACCTGAACTATCATGAAATGGGAGAAATATTCCATTTCAATACGTTATCTAAACTATATGGACTTCAGGTATTGAACCTTTCTCACTCATGTAGCCTTTCAAACAAACTTGAAGATCAGAAACCTAGAAAATTTCTCCGAAGAAGCCAGTTGATGATTTCTCATCAACGTGACGATTGGCATCTCAATCTGTCAATTCTTTGTCATTTCTGGTTCTGAGGTCTTCAAGGTTGAATCATCTTGCATCTGTCAGTATGATGCCCATCTGAAATTTCCAGATGCAACACACAAGAGGCCGTTTAAAAAAAAAAGGATAATGCAGCTAATTTTGGGTAAGCATCAAGTCTTTATGTTAAATGCATAACCAGGAACCGCATGTTTCAGTTAAGTAACTTGATATCTCAATATTCCTCGAGTCATCAATATGGATTGATAATCACTCGACTTAAGGTTAAAGAAAGAAGTTGATTGTCAAATATATGCTTTCCTTCTTTTTTGAATTGTCATTGTAATAAATAATTTGATTCTTCTTTGCATCTTAGTTGTATAGGCTTTGGTGTTATGAGTTGAACATACGTCAGCCTTGTAACCTATGTGCAGTGTTCTAAATGGCGGTCACAGCGGTCACATCGGTCGGAAAAATTTATCGGAGATGGGGATATATCGGGGATATTTTCAAAAATCAGATATCAAAATCGGACCGTAAATATACATATCTTCTTGTCTTAAATCGCATCTCAATAAGATAATATATGCATAAATTATATAAATCTACATAAAACATCATACTTATATGCTTAAGATATACTTAACTCGATAACCTACATTAAGCCTATGAATCTATAATCACTATCCAAGTGTAGAATTTTCAAAAATGTCACATTGCTACATCACTCAAATTACCCAAACACCTAACATAGAAATTGGGTGTAAAACGTTACATCGAGTCCAAAATCGCCAAAATTGCGGCCGATATATCGGGTCCATGCCTATTTATCGGCGATTTTGAATGACAAACGCTATATCGATTTGGATGTGCCAAATCATTGCGGCTAGGTGCCGTAAACTCAATATCGGGGTTATATCGGGAATATTTAGAATACTGAGTGTTTTCCAATTTCCTTCCACTAATCGGCGCAAACTGCATTCCAACACGATATCTTAATGCCAAACTAATGTGATGTTTGTTAGTTTTTTTTTTTTTTTTTCCATTTTGCTTGCCCAACATTTTGATATCTTTGGCCTTCATCTCTCATCATTGTCCTTGGACAGAGTATCTGAATTGCTGTTACATATCTTTTATATGTCCCAGAAATGTTGATGTCTTACCTAATAGTAGCAAGTAGAAACATACAAGGTTACATATATTTCGAGAATGATCTGTTAGAAAAAAGGTGGGGACAAATTACCGTAGAATATGGCGAAGACAAGTGAGTCCTGCAAAAATAGGATGCATATTTTGCTGCACATAACTTCAGTGTTGATAGAATCTTTAACTGAGAATCTGATGTTGTAACTAAAACCCTAAACCTGGCTATTAATTTATGGAATGCATATGGACCTAAACCTAGCTAGCTATAGCTAATTTACAGAACAAAGGAGCCTGTGGGATTCATGTGTATAGTTAACATGCTGCTTCTTTGAAATTTTTGCCGCATCTGCTTTGTGCTACTTCCAGTCAGATCCGGTTTGGATCCTCGGACTCATAAACCAATTTGTTGGGGGTGAACCCGAATGTGGATCTGACTCAGCTTGTATGGTATTGATGTATAGAAACAGCATCCAAGGCTCCATTCAAGACAGGAGACAAAGAAATCTAAGGTAAAACACGAGAAATGCTTTTTAAGAAAGAACAGGAAAAAAAAAGTATATCCATGGGCTCAATACAACACACAGAAGTTTCAAGCCACTCAGATTGCATTAACCTGCTGAATGAGACTCATATATCATAACTTTGAAATATCACAGTTAAGACTGTTGGTATTTAGAAACAAATACACGTGCATATACAATCGTAGGAGTCTCAGCCTTCTTCAGATGGCAGACACAGTCAACCTGTAAGGAAAGAAAACAAATCAATAAATAATATGCCGAGAGGAATAAAGGAAATGAAAGACAATAAGAACATTGGTTGGTACCTGAGAATTCTGCTCCAATCCTATAGCTCATTGCACCTTAGGGAAGCCAAACGGGAGGAACTTCAAAGTTTATCTTGTTTCAACAATGCTACTGTTTTACAATCATACAACTGAGAAAATATGTGAGAGCTATCAGCCCCACCTTCACTTGCTATAAATAGATAAGAATGTGAGGCTGGTGAACTGTCTGTAGGTCCTCATGCTAAAAAGAAAATTATATTACATGAATGGTATCGCACAGCGCCGAGGGAAGAAATGAATACAACACTGGAGAAAGCCTACTAGCAATGTCTCTGCAGAGTGTGGATCGCTTGGCATGCAGATATCTGCATCTTTACATTCTGATACAAAAGAATCACAGAATGAAGTAAGGTATCAACTAAGGGACCACTGAAGGGCCAGGGGAAATGTTTCCTTTCTTGACAAGTGCCAGATCCTCATGAAGCAGAGGTTCGGTGTTGCAATTAGGATCAGAGAAACCGATAGCTTCTCTTTCTTTATAGCAGGCCCAAGTGACCATGTACAAGCCACAGATGATCAAAATGCCTCCAATAATGCTGCTCATGCAGAGGAAGAGGTTTGCTCTTTAGATAAATTGCACAGCTTATATTGTGCAAGGAGTGCACAGAGTGTAAACAATAACTCATAAGGACGATATAGAGAACCACTTCAGATAACAGAGATGAAATTTACCAAGTAACTCACAAGGAAGCTCAAAATATGACAGTCAGGCAAAAGATCTAAGCAAATAATTCCAAACTGATCTTATAAAGCTGTGGACTGGAGTCAAACCTTCCAAGAAAAATGGGACTCCCAAGGAATATTGTTGACAAGAACGCGGACATAGCTGGTTGAAGTGGATTGTACAGAGCCACCAAGGCAGGTCCTAAAATTTTATTAGACCAGGTTATAAGCCCATAGTTAACAGCAGATGTACCAATTCCCTGAATAGAAGAAAGCAAGGACAATTTAAATGCTTTATCGCGGTATATACCTACATAATTTATTAAACAAACAGTAGTGGTAGTTTATAAGGTGTTTACAGTTAATGTATGAATACAAGCCTTCATCATGGCATGCAGCACAATGTCCTCTCATTAGAGGTGCTACATAAAATAGATGAGAACAATCTATTGATCCAAACTGTATTTCAGAGTCTAAAGTCCAAGATGGTATCGGCACAGGAAGTATTAATACAAGTCATGACATTAAAAAAAAAGGTGCTGTCAGGAAAAGACACATCACTAAGCAGCACAACCCATATCTCAGACATGGCCAAATGAGGCATAGGGGCAGTATTTGAAGCTTATAGAAGTGCAACTCCCAAAAGCTTGTCGAAGGCATATTTTCCTTGGCTGCAGTTTTAACTTGTATATAGGTGAAAAATAGATTGATATGTAGAAACTTTTTTTTGAGAAAAATGGGGCCTTAGCCCCACAATTTTATTAAAATAATAACAGATAAGAAGATACGAGATATTGGGGTGGGTGGAGTTGTAGTGGGATGGACCGTGGACGCCAAATGAAGAGCAGACAATACAAACCCAACTAAACTTCTCCAAAGGAAACCACCAACCAATCTCACACGATGACCTATACTGTCAAGACCTGCAACATGAAATCTCACCACTGTATTCCAGTCCTTTCCAGATAATCATCTCCAAATCCAGTGCAAGAAGACCCAACTTCCATCAAAGTCTAACTCAAGAAGACTCATCATCCAACACAAATAACACATCATTCCTTAGCTCTCTTATAACTCAACCCACTCTATCCCCTTCCCCTCCTCCATACAAGAATCTGCTAAATTCTAGAGTTTTAATGTGATTGACATGTTGAAACTTACAGCGTATAGAATTGCAATGATTTCAGATTGCGTCAAAGTCCAATCTTCATGACCATTGCTTGCAAATAATCCCGACAAGATCATGAAGAGCGCCCCAAAAGCATATGCATTTGCTGTTAAAGATAAGCTGGCCGGATACTTTGTCAAAACTGGAGCCTGAAATGGTAAGCATAATAAGAAAGGCAACAAGACAATAAAAGAGTCCTAAAAAGAAAAGGCTCATGGATCCATATGACGGTTGATCAAAATCCTGATAAAATAAATGCCATTATGGGCCACGATATCCATATGAGGTGTCATTGGTATTTGGTAATTGTACACCTTTCTGGAACAAAGTATACACTGATCTTATTTAAGGTTGGATAAATGTTTCCCATAAAATAAATTTGAACTCAGATTTTTAGCATATGTATATCGCAAATAGATTCCAAATATATAGTAGAAAAATATTGCTTGGACCTTCCAATACCTGTAAAGCCAGATAAGCACCCATGCAAGCGCAATTTCCTATTAGGCACAAAACACCAATGTTCCACTGTGAAAGACCAAACTGAATCAACCAAGATGCTAACCATCCAATATGCTCAGGCTGAGGTGTCAAATTTATCACATCTTGAGTTGCTAGGTCTGTGTCCCTGTTTCCAATTATAGATGGACCTCTGTAAACTACCATCAAAACTGCACCGAAAACACAGACAAGCGTACCTATGACCTTTAGGTGGCCTTCCATTGTAAACAAGTTCACTGTCTCAATACTGCACCATTAACATCCAAATGAGTGTGACAGGAACAGACTCACAGTAGCTACAGCAACTTTAGCCAAGTAGAAAACTACTCACCGCATAAGTACGGCGAAGATAAATGTAAATACTGGTATTGCAGGCTGAACAGCAGAAGCATAAGTTGCATTTGTGTACTTTAGACCAAAAAGAAATAAAAGCTGGTTCCCAAAAATCCTGGTAGAGGTTTAGCATTAAGACAATTAATCATTACTTGGCATGAAAGGCTATTTAGGTTTTTTTTCTTCCAGTCAACTGCAAGAAAACAAAGTAAAGAAGTTGAAAATGATTTCTTACAGAAGCTTACCCAGTGAACCCAAGAACAAAGAAGGATGCAAGGAGGCGAGCTGTTAGTGGAGGACGGACCCTCCTGCCAATTGGAAAACATGAGAATGCTACATACATGATGACTAATTTAGTAACTTACTATAAAAAAAACGAAGTAAATAAAAACTAGGACCATTGAAGCCTGACATAATTCCTTTTGAAGTCATTCCGAGCTCAGATTCATAGTAATTCCAAGTTCAAAACTATATATACGTAAATGAAAATTGAACCCAACACAAGTCATTTGTGAAGTGCCCATTTTAATTGATATGCTTGCTTTACAAATAGCTTTCCGAGCCAGTTCTAAGTTCTAATAATCTAGATTACTGTAGTTTCTCCAAACGCCTGGCAAGGAAAATAGTGAATCAAATTTGTCATTAGCGAGCAAGACGTAATTAACTGTTAATCTGCCTAAGTTCTTCACCATAAAACACACAATTATAGATTATCAAGAAAAGAAATACCACCAGGTCTTAGTTATATAGATAACGGCGCTCAAAGTTCATTTTCAACCGATTGACAAGAAAACACCACCACCAAAAAAAGCATAACTCTGCTAGCACTTAAACTGAATGTAAGTATTCAACAGGCAGGATGGACATGGACTGACCATCCTCAATACAGTGAAATCAACTAAATGAGAGGAAGTTAAGTCCAGTTAGGATTAGAGAAAGAAATAACTAAACTAAGAGGAAAGGTTATAGAGACATATAGAGTAACTGGAAAGGAAATAAGGAGACTGTTACAAATTAGTATGAATCCCCTCTCTCCTTAGAATTTACTTTTATTTTATTCGATCTAAATGTTTTAAGTGATGATGCCTAAAGTTTAATTAGAATGTTTATTTGACGTTGTTCTATATCATTCCAGATGAAGAGATGGGTGAAATCAGTACAGGTGTAAAAAAAAGGGGTGGCTGTAAGGCTCCAAAACCACCCAATTTTACACATAGGTTTGGTGGCATGCAGATCAAGATGGATGGTGTGAACCATTACATCGGTTAACGCATTGGGAAATTTCGATAAGAATCTCATCTTGCCAGCTCATTGTATCGTTTTCCTATAAATTGGTGAAGCGATAATCAATAAAGTTTTTCTTTTCTGAACCAGAGGGAAAAAAAAGAAGAAGAAAAGTTCAAAAATTTATACTTGGTTGCACGACAATAAACCGTGCAAGTTATAGCATAGGTTTTCTTACCAAGTCTCTCTTGTCCAAAATTTCTTTGGTCAGAGATCCAGCATAAACGTAGAGGGTTGACGTCAATAGGCAAAAGTTCTTTCAAGCCTTAAAAAAAGTTCAGGTCAATAGCTATTAACACCAAATCATTGTAGTTGTCAATGTGCAGAAGTAGCAACAATTGTTGGTCTTGTCAATCCAATTCAAAATCAAGATCAACCGGTCTATCAGTCAGGTCGGTGAAAATCAGGTGGGAAATTTTTCATTCAATTGAACAATCTTAATTACAGAATCATCTTTCAAATTCCTTCCTTAGACACCAATCAGACTGGTATTTAGTCAGTCTAGGATTAGTAATAGATCAGCAAGTTAAATAATTGAACGATAATCATCTAGCCATAATATTTATTATAATAAATATTCCAGCATGAATATTTTATTCAACATAATCCCTGCAATAAGAACTTTAGTTCAAATAGACATAGAGTATATTGAAATTCAATAATTCTTGTAACCACTGAGCATTAATAGACAGAATAATAGAATAAAATCAGATTTTAGAGTGAGGTACGTATAAAACGAATCTTCTTAAGATAATTACGCCCCCGCTACGGTGCATACGGGATAATGGACGCTGGTCTCCCAAAATACAACTCTTTCACGTGTTTTGCATAGTACTTTGTAAAATCACGTACAATCGAATCAAAGTTGACTCGTACCTTCCACTTGTTCAAAGAACGAAAATAGAAAAGGGACTGAGTTTTTTTTAATGATTTATTTTGGAGTGGAATTCTGCCATTTATATAAGAATCCATAGGAAGCCTTCTATAGTAGCCACATTCATTCGATCAGAATGGACACGACCATTCTGAACAGACACATTTGTTCAGTTGGAACAGGCTCAACCGTTCTGAACAGACACATCCATTCGCTGAATAGACACATCCATTCGGCAGAAACGGGTTATCTCCGAATAGACACATTCATTCGGTCGGAACGGATGCAACCGTTCCAAATAGACATGTCCGTTCACCAAACAGACACATCCATTCGCATATCACTTCTAATGTTGGACTAAAAAGTTCACTCTTTTTTGGCCCAATTTAGCTCTTGTTTTATGTCAACTTCCGATTTGAATATCTCATTCATTCGGAAACAGAATTGAACATGTGAATATACCACGTTATTGCCCATAGAAGGAGAACACATTTCAATCATCTTTCGTGTTAGGAGATAGTCCCACATCGGCTGTGTGAAGAGAGATTCAATGCTTTATATTAGAGTTGTGGCCTCTCCCTAATAAGGTATCTTTTGGGGAGAATTAATTTCTAACATCCCGTGCATTCCGAGCAGTGGGTCTCGCCTAAAATTTAGCTCAAATTTTCCCAAAAACTCACTTGGTTAATTCTTAATTTCCAACAACAATTTCCCCCATCCTGCACTTTTATACAAAGCACAAGTTCATCTGAATTCTCCAAAATCTAACAGCTCACTTGCCTCTTTTCTGTAAACTACTATGCCTCACATCTTGTTTCCTTGCATGTTGAGTAAAGAAACAAAATTCAACCAAATTCCATCCTAGTCCACAATCTCACCTATAAAATCTTTTCAGTGTTTTGAATTCAGAATCAAAAAATATAAGTCAAATTGCCGCATACCCAACAAAAATCCAGTTAAATTACGTAAAAGTAAGGAGAACCCATGAGTTACCTCTCACGGAAGAAGGCAAGCGGGGCAAGGATGCAGATTGCGAGGAGGTTTCTGAAGACACAGAAGACGATTTGGTTCATGCCCACGTTGAGGGCCACCTTGGCGATCACATGGTACCCCCATTGATCACTTGGACCAGGGCCATGGCCGCGTGAGCCCTTGAAGTTTCTGCTCCCAAAGACCCAAAACTAGAACCCATCATAGAATTCAAAGTACCCATCACCCCTCTCCCTCTCACTCTCTCTCTCTCTCTCTCTCTCAAGGAGGAGGAAGCCGCAAGAAAAGAGCAGGATAAATATCCAAGAGCAAGAAAAGAAACAAGATAAAATTGGGTAGGTGCCGTCTGCTGGCGAACGGACCCCACGCACACGCACGTTTTAAAGTGTGCTTTTTTTTTTTTTTAAAGCACATTTATCCTCGTAAAAAAAATCTAAAATGTCCATCTCCTTCTTTTTTTCACCTTTTCTCCACCTCCCCTCCCCTCCTTCCTGCGAACGGTGGCGCGCCTATCCGCCCGTCCCCGGCCCGCCCTGCCCACCTCCCCATTCCCCCTTGATGTTGTTAAATATATACAACCTACGAAGTTCTCTTTAAGTGTACATAGCCATCATGAAGTTGAATATAACACAAATAACACTTGTAAAAGGCTAAAAGCTATTGATTAATCAAAGTTGCAAAGCAATAGCGGATATTGATAAATCCAAAGGTTTTTGGAAGGAGGAGTTGTAAACAATCACTTTGGTGGTGGATAAAAAGAGAGAAACATAAAGAACACAAAGATACAAAGGGGAATTTGTTAACATCATCTTGTCTTCCTTGGTTCAATGAATTCCTGTTCTCTACCCTTGAGCTATTCTAAAACCCAGGCATGGATTTTTCTGGACTTGTGATTATGTGACATAAAAACAGCTCAGGAATTATATCCATAAATCTCAAGTTATATTAACTGAAACATCTCCTTGCTGGATATGCACTAAACACAAAGAATTAATGCCCACCGTAGCTCAAATATTTTAAAGAGCGCCTTCACTTCACTCGCATCAGACTAGCACTGCACACTACGTAAATAGGTTTCTCGAAATCCTGACACAGTTTGTCGAATAAACAAATTCCTTGAAATAACTAAGCAAGGCTCTATGTTTCCATCAACCTGAACTATCATGAAATGGGAGAAATATTCCATTTCAGTATGTTATCTAAACTATATGGACATCAGGTATTGTACCTTTCTCACTCATGTAGCCCTTCAAACAAACTTGAAGATCAGAAAGCTAGACAATTTCTCAGAAGAAGCCAGTTGATGATTTCTCATCAACGTGGCGATTGGCATCTCAATCTGGCAATTCTTTGTCATTTCTGGTTCTGAGGTCTTCAAGGTTGAATGATCTTGCATCTGTCAGTATGATGCCCATCTGAAATTTCCAGATGCAACACACAAGAGGCCGTTTAAAAAAAAAAAAAAAAGGATAATGCAGCTAATTTTGGGTAAGCATCAAGTCTTTATGTTAAATGCATAACCAGGAAGCAAACGTATGTTTCAGTTATGTAACTTGGTATCTCAATATTCCTCGAGCATACTATTCAGTCATCAATATGGATTAATAATCACTCGACTTAAGGTTAAAGAAAGAAGTTGATTGTCAAATATATGCTTTCCTTCTTTTTTGAATTGTCATTGTACCAAATCATTTGATTCTTCATTGCATCTTAGTTGTATAGGCTTTGGTGTTATGAGTTGAACATACAATCAGCCTTGTAACCTATGTGGAGTGTTTTCCAATTTCCTTCCACTAATCGGCGCAAACTGCATTCCAACACGATATCTTAATGCCAAACTAATGTGATGTTTGTTAGTTTTTTTTTTTCCTTCTCATTTTGCTTGCCCAACATTTTGATATCTTTGGCCTTCATGTCCAAGAGATGTTGATGTCTTACCTAATAGTAGCAAGTAGAAACATACACACCAATATATTGAAATTCACACCCCAACATGTATTGCAGTACTACATAATTCATGACATGATATAACAAGAAGGTTACATATATCTCGAGAATGATCTGTTAGAAAAAAGGTGGGGACAAATTACCGTAGAATATGGCGAAGATGAGGGCCCTGCAAAAATAGGATGCATATTTTGCTGCACATATCTTCAGTGTTGATAGAATCTTCAGAAGGCAAAAGCATATGATCATACCCTTAAGTGATGTTACAGGAAAGAAAGAACTGAAATCTGATGTTGTAACTAAAACCCTAAACCTAGCTATTAATTTATGGAATGCATATGGACCTAAACCTAGCTAGCTATAGCTAATTTACAGAACAAGGAGCCTGTGGGATTCATGTGTATAGTTAACATGCTGCTTCTTTGAAATTTTTGCCGCATCTGCTTTGTGCTACTTCCAGTGACAAGCGTAGGCAATCAGATCCGGTTTGGATCCTCGGACTCATAAACCAATTAGTTGGGGGTGAACCCGAATGTGGATCTGACTCAGCTTTGTATGGTATCGATCTATAGAAACAGCATCCAAGGCTCCATTCAAGACAGGAGACATAGCTTTTAATGTTCTTGTATCAATAAATATTTTTCTACAGTAAAACACGAGAAATGCTTTTTTAGAAAGAACAGAAAAAAAAAATTATATCCATGGACTCAATACAACACAGAAAAAAAAAGTATATCCAGAATAAATAGTTTCAAGCCACCCAGACTGCATTAACCTGCTGAATGAGACTCATATATCATAACTTTGAAATATTACAGTAAAGACTGTTGGTATTTAGAAACAAATACACATGCATATACAATCAACATCAATGTAATACTCTGAATGAGTAGGACTCTCAGGCAGTACTGCTGATTCGGCAAACTGACAGGCTTCGCCATCTTCAGATGTCAGACACAGTCAACCTTTAAGGAAACAGAACAAATCAATAAATAATATGTCGAGAGGAATAAAGGAAATGAAAGACAATAAGAACATTGGTTGGTACCTGAGAATTCTACTCCAATCCTGTAGCTCATTGCACCTTGGGGAAGCCATTTGATGGCCCAGATGGTAAACGGGAGGCTGGTGAACTGTATGTAGGTCTTCATGCGAAAAAGGAAATTATATTACATGACTGGTATCGCACAGCGCCGAGGGAAGAAATGAATACAACACTGGAGAAAGCCTACTAGCAATGTCTCTGCAGAGTGTGGATCGTTTGGCATGCAGATATCTGCATCTTTACATTCTGATACAAAAGAATCACAGAATGAAGTAAGGTATCAACTAAGGGACCACCGAAGGGCCAGGGGAAATGTTTCCTTTCTTGACAAGTGCCAGATCCTCATGAAGCAGAGGTTCGGTGTTGCAATTAGGATCAGAGAAACAGATAGCTTCTCTTTCTTTATAGCAGGCCCAAGTGACCATGTACAAGCCACAGATGATCAAAATGCCTCCAATAATGCTGCTCATGCAGAGGAAGAGGTTTGCTCTTTAGATAAATTGCACAGCTTATATTGTGCAAGGAGTGCACAGAGTGTAAACAATAACTCATAAGGACGATATAGAGAACCACTTCAGATAACAGAGATTGAATTTACCAAGTAACTCACAAGGAAGCTCAAAATATGACAGTCAGGCGAAAGATCTAAGCAAATAATTCCAAACTGATCTTATAAAGCTGTGGACTGGAGTCAAACCTTCCAAGAAAAATGGGACTCCCAAGGAATATTGTTGACAAGAACGCGGACATAGCTGGTTGAAGTGGATTGTACAGAGCCACCAAGGCAGGTCCTAAAATTTTATTAGACCAGGTTATAAGCCCATAGTTAACAGCAGATGTACCAATTCCCTGAATAGAAGAAAGCAAGGACAATTTAAATGCTTTATTGCGGTATATACCTACATAATTTATGAAACAAACAGTAGTGGTAGTTCATAAGGTGTTTACAGTTAATGTATGAATACAAGCCTTCATCATGGCATGCAGCACAATGTCCTCTCATTAGAGGTGCTACATAAAATAGATGAGAAC
Source organism: Agave tequilana (assembly GCA_038442645.1). Classification (NCBI taxonomy): domain Eukaryota; kingdom Viridiplantae; phylum Streptophyta; class Magnoliopsida; order Asparagales; family Asparagaceae; genus Agave; species Agave tequilana. The sequence continues at coordinate 56,021 of JAVJIF010012486.1, forward strand.
AATCTATTGATATCCAAACTGTATTTCAGAGTCTAAAGTCCAAGATGGTATCGGCACAGGAAGTATTAATACAAGTCATGACATTAAAAAAAGGTGCTGTCAGGAAAAGACACATCACTAAGCAGCACAATCCATATCTCAGACATGGCCAAACGAGGCATAGGGGAAGTATTTGAAGCTTATAAAAGTGCAACTCCCAAAAGCTTGTCGAAGGCATACTTTCCTTGGCTGAAGTTTTAACTTGTATATAGGTGAAAAATAGATTGATATGTAGAAACTTTTTTTGAGAAAAATGGGGCCTTAGCCCTACAATTTTATTAAAATAATAACAGATAAGAAGATACGAGATATTGGGGGGTGGGTGGAGTTGTAGTGGGATGGACCGTGGATGCCAAAATGAAGAGCAGACAATACAAACCCAACTAAACTTCTCCAAAGGAAACCACCAACCAATCTCACACGATGACCTATACTGTCAAGACCTGCAACATGAAATCTCACCACTGTATTCCAGTCCTTTCCAGATAATCATCTCCAAAATCCAGTGAAAGAAGACCCAACTTCCATCAAAGTCTAACTCAAGAAGACTCATCATCCAACACAACTAACACATCATTCCTTAGCTCTCTTATAACTCAACCCACTCTATCCCCTTCCCCTCCTCCATACAAGAATCTGCTAAATTCTAGAGTTTTAATGTGATTGACATGTAGAAACTTACAGCGTATAGAATTGCAATGATTTCAGATTGCGTCAAAGTCCAATCTTCATGACCATTGCTTGCAAATAATCCCGACAAGATCATGAAGAGCGCCCCAAAAGCATATGCATTTGCTGTTAAAGATAAGCTGGCCGGATACTTTGTCAAAACTGGAGCCTGAAATGGTAAGCATAATAAGAAAGGCAACAAGACAATAAAAGAGTCCTAAAAGAAAAGGCTCATAGATCCATATGATGGTTGATCAAAATCCTGATAAAATAAATGCCATTATGGGCCACGATATCCATATGAGGTGTCATCGGTATTTGGTAATTGTACACCTTTCTGGAACAAAGTATACACTGATCTTATTTAAGGTTGGATAAATGTTTCCCATAAAATAAATTTGAACTCAGCTTTTTAGCATATGTATATCGCAAATAGATTCCAAATATATAGTAGAAAATATTGCTTGGACCTTCCAATACCTGTAAAGCCAGATAAGCACCCATGCAAGCACAATTTCCTATTAGGCACAAAACACCAATGTTCCACTGTGTAAGACCAAACTGAATCAACCAAGATGCTAACCATCCAATATGCTCAGGCTGAGGTGTCAAATTTATCACATCTTGAGTTGCTAGGTCTGTGTCCCTGTTTCCAATTATAGATGGACCTCTGTAAACTACCATCAAAACTGCACCGAAAACACAGACAAGCGTACCTATGACCTTTAGGTGGCCTTCCATTGTAAATAAGTTCACTGTCTCAATACTGCACCATTAACATCCAAATGAGTGTGACAGGAACAGACTCACAAGTAGCTACAGCAACTTTAGCCAAGTAGAAAACTACTCACCGCATAAGTACGGCAAAGATAAATGTAAATACTGGTATTGCAGGCTGAACAGCAGAAGCATAAGTTGCATTTGTGTACTTTAGACCAAAAAGAAATAAAAGCTGGTTCCCAAAAATCCTGGTGTAGGTTTAGCATTAAGACAATTAATCATTACTTGGCATGAAAGGCTATTTAGGTTTTTTTTTCCTTCCAGTCAACTGCAAGAAAACAAAGTAAAGAAGTTCAAAATGATTTCTTACAGGAGCTTACCCAGTGAACCCAAGAACAAAGAAGGATGCAAGGAGGCGAGCTGTCAGTGGAGGACGGACCCTCCTGCCAATTAAACAACCGTGTTAATGCATTATCTCAATTTTTTAATTGACAAAAAAATAAATTGGCTCAGGAAAACATGAGAATGCTACATACATGATGACTAATATACTAACTTATTATAAAAAAACAAAGTAAATAAAAACTAGAACCATTGAAACTGACATAATTCCTTTTGAAGTCATTCCGAGCTCAGATTCATAGTAATTCCAAGTTCAAAAACTATATATAGGTAAATGAAAATTGAACCCAACACAAATCATTTGTGAAGTGCCCATTTTAATTGATATGCTTGCTTTACAAATAGCTTTCCGAGCCAGTTCTAAGTTCTAATAATCTAGATTACTGTAGTTTCTCCAAACCCCTGGCAAGGCAAATAGTGAATCAAATTTCTCATTAGTGAGCAAGACGTAATTAACTGTTAATCCGCCTAAGTTCTTCACCATAAAACACACTTATAGAATATCAAGAAAAGAAATACCACCAGATCTTAGTTATATAGATAACTGCGCTCAAAGTTCATTTTTCAACCGAATGACAAGAAGACACCACCACTAAAAAAGAAGCATAATTCTGCTAGCACTTAAACTGAATGAAGCATTCAACCGGCAGGATGGACATGGACCAACCATCCTCAATACAGTGAAATCAATTAAATGAGAGGAAGTTAAGTCCAGTAAGGATTAGAGAAAGAAATATCTAAACTAAGAGGAAAAGGTTATAGAAACTTATAGAGTAACTGGAATTTTGAATCCCCTCTCCTTAGAATTTACTTTTATTTTATTTCGATCTAAGTGTTTTAAGTGATGATGCCTAAAGTTTAATTAGAATGTTTATTGACGTTGTTCTATATCATTCCAGATGAAGAGATGGGTGAAATCAGTACAGGTGTAAAAAAAAGGGGGTGGTTGTAAGGCTCCAAAACCACCCAATTTTTACACATAGGTTTGGTGGCATGCAGATCAAGATGGATGGTGTGAACCATTACATCCGTTAATGCATTGGGCCATTTAACGATAAGAATCTCATCTTGCCATCTTATTGTATCGTTTTCCTATAAATTGGTGAAGCGATAATCTATAAAGTTTTTCTTTTCTGAACCAGAGGGAAAAAAGAAGAAGAAAAGTTCAAAAATTTATACTTGGTTGCACGACAATAAAACCGTACAAGTTATAGCATAGGTTTTCCTACCAAGTCTCTCTTGTCCAAAATTTCTTTGGTCAGAGATCCAGCATAAACGTAGAGGGTTGACGTCAATAGGTCTTTCAAGCCCTAAAAAAAGTTCAAGTCAATAGCTATTAACCCCAAATCATTGTAGTTGTCAATGTGCAGAAGCATCAACAATTGTTGGTCTTGTCAATCCAATTCAAGATCAAGATCAACCGGCCCAATCAATCAGGTTGGTGAAAATCAGGTGGGAGATTTTTCATTGAATTGAACGTTCTTAATTACAGAATCATCTTTCAAATCCCTTTCTTAGACACCAATCAAATTGGTATTTAGTCAGTCTTATATTAGTAATAAATCAGTAAGCTAAATAATTGAACAATAATCATCTAGCCATAATATTTATTATAATAAATATCCCAGCATGAATATTTTATTCAACATAATCTCTACAATAAGAAAGTTAGTTCAAATAGACAGAAATATTGGAATTCAATAATTCCTGTAACCACTAAGCGTTGACAGACAAAATAATAGAATAAAACCAGATTTTAGAGTGAGGTACGCATAAAATGAATCTTCTTAAAATAATTACTCCCCTGCTACGGTGCATACGAGATAATGGACGCTGATCTCCCAAGATACAATACTCTTTCACGTGTTCTGCATAGTACTTTACAAAATCACGTACAGTCGAATCAAAGTTGACCCATACCTTCCACTTGTTCCAAGAACGGAGATAGAAGAAGGACAGGCAAAAAATCTGAATTCGGATAGAATTTTGAAAGCAATTCAATAAAATTTCTTTGAACTCATTATTCTTGTGGTTGTTTTTCTGAGTTTTTTTTTTGTGATTCTATTTTGGAGTGGAATTCTGTCATTTATATAGGAATTTCTGAGGAAGCCTTTTGTAGTAGACACATTCGTTCGATCAGAATGGGCACAATCATTCCGAACAGACACATTTGTTCAGTTGGAACGGGCGCAACCGTTCTGAATAGACACATCCGTTCGCCGAATAGACACATTCATCCGGCAAAAATGGGTTATCTCTGAACAGACACATTCATTCGGTCAGAACGGACGCAACCGTTCCAAATAGACATGTTACCGAGCAGACACATCCATTCGTATATCACTTCTAATGCTCTTTTTGGTCTAATTTAGCTCTTATTTTAGACCAGCTTCCTACTTATATCTCTCATTCATTCGAAAACAGAATTGAACATGTGAATATACCACGTTATTGCCCATAGAAGGAGAACACATTCCAATCATCTCCCGTGTTAGGAGATAGTCCCACATCGGCTGTGTGAAGAGAAATTCAATGATTTCTACTAGAGTTGTGGTCTCTCCCTAACAAGTACCTTTTGGAGAAAATTAGTTTCTAACATCCCGTGCATTCCGAGCAGTGGGTCCCACCTAAAATTCAGCTCACTTGGTTAATTCCAAATTTCCAACAACAATTTCCCCCATCCTGCACTTTATACAAAGCACAAGTTCATCTGAATTCTCCAAAATCTAACAATTTACTTCCCTCTCACATCTTGTTTCCTTGCATATGTTGAGTATAGAAACAAAATTTCAACCAAATTCCATCCTAGTTCACAATCTCAACTATAAAATCTTTTCAATGTTTTGAATTCAGAATGAAAGAATATAAGTCAAATTGCCGCATACCCAACAAAAATTCAGTTAAATTACGAAAAAGTAAGAAGAACCCATGAGTTACCTCTCACGGAAGAAGGCAAGCGGGGCAAGGATGCAGATTGCGAGGAGGTCTCTGAAGACACAGAAGACGATTTGGTTCATGCCCACGTTGAGGGCCACCTTGGTGATCACATGGTACCCCCCATTGATCACTTGGACCAAGGCCATGGCTGCGTGAGCCCTTGAAGTTTCTGCTCCCAAAGACCCAAAACTAGAACCCATCATAGAATTCAAAGTACCCATCACCCCTCTCCCTCTCACTCTCTCTCTCAAGGAGGAGGAAACTGCAAGAAAAGAGTAGGATAAATATCAAAGAGCAAGAAAAGAAACAAAATAGCATTCGGCAAGAAACTGGGCAGGTGCCGTATGCTGGCGAACGGATACCCCACCCAACGCACACTCACTATTATTATTATTATTTTTTTTTGACACGTTTAACTTCGTAAAAAAATTTTCTAAAATACTCTTTTTTTCCCTTTTTTTTTAGCCTTTTCTCCGCCTCCCCTCCCCTCCTTTCAGCGTAGGGCAGCGAGCCTACACAACCTCCCCCTGTCCCCTCTCGCCCTGCCCCACCTCCCCATTCCCCCTTGATGTTTTCGGCTGGACGTCTCGCCGAACAACCACATCGGGGTGGGGTATGTGGTGGGGAGAGGTCGTCGGGGAGGGGGGGGACAACGAGGAGGTGCGGGTGGGGAACAGAGGGGAGGGGAGGGGGAGGGGGAGGGGGAGAGGGAGAGAAGGAAAAGAAGGAGGACAATTTTGTTATTTTTAAATTTTTTCGTAGTGTCTTTATCAAAATGATGGATGCCTTAATCTAAGTGGTGCTTTCTGCATTTTTTTTAGGTGGCAATATTCGTTCGTTTCTCGTATGCTGCTGGCTTTGGGCCCATTTCTCTCGTTTTTATCCCTATAACTTTTATTACCACCAAGTTTTGATTTGATTTTCTTTTAAGAAGAAAGAAAAATTATTATTCCAAAAAGAAAAGATAAATTATTAATTGATGCTAAGAAAAAAAAGAGAAAAAAAAAACAACATAAGTGAAAGAAACTATGCCTTGCATCAATTAAAAAAAAAAAAATCTGAATTTACCATTTTATTCTCTTTTCAATAGAAACTAGAAAGTTTATAAAGAATATGAATATAATACTAGGTAAGCCAATAGATGTATAGATTTTCCTTGTTACAAGGGACAATAACTATATAATATGCACAAATTTCAAGCTCTCCTGTTTTGTTGGGTAAGCCATCATCAAAAGGATGAAGATTGTCTTAATATTTTTTCTCATTGCTTGCGTCACGTCAAATTTTTAAATCTTTATCCTATTACCTACTCTCTCTATTTTTTTATAATATAGATATACTAATAATACAAGACATCATGCTTACTACGTGACATGATTTCAGTGGTGTAAAATGAAGATATTAAATTATAAGAGGTCTCAAATTTAACATCTCATTACACTCACACTCTTCATTTCAAAAGATAGGCATATAAATGAGATATAAAAATTTGACTACTTCAAATGTCAAATTTTGGATATCTTCATTCTTCACGTCAAATATTAGGAAAGTAGTACCTTAATTACATGATACTTATATATATTTTAGTTTGGTCTTCCTTTTTTGTTGGACAAGTCATTAATGCTACTATATTACTACTATATAGATACGTGGGAAAATGACTCCCATATATCCACCTAATTGCTTATGAAAAATACTTTATTTATAAAATATTTGCTTGAAAGTAGTAATTAGGAAGAAGAATAAAATATCATCTAATTGCTTAAGAATATATATATTTTTTTTACTTATCAAAACCGACTGAAGGGAGGTTTCTGTGACTCCTTTACAAATTTTGTCTTGTTTGTCCTTCCGTCTTCAATCGATCTAGAGAGAGAGAGAGACCCTCCCTTCCTATCTTCTCTCCCTTTCCTTTCTTCTCTTTCTTCCACCCCACTTGGCATCGGAGGTGGCACCAGAGGTGGCCGAAGCTGGGGGGGGGGGGGGGGGGGGGGGGGGGGGGGGGGAGAGAGAGAGAGAGAGAAATGTGGGGTTTGAGTGGGCCACCACCGTGGCACCAGAGGTGGCCGGAGCTGCCGCCTCTGCTATGCGCAGCGAACAGGGGAAGTCCAGTGGTCGACAGCTTGGGCGTTCTATTGCACCGACTGCCTTTGGTTATGGTTCTGTGGACATATTGAAGGTCGATGTGGCGGGAGGCAGGCATGGAGGAGGTGAGATCTACAGCTTATTTGTGCTCACCTGTGATTCCAGAGGGGCAGCAGCAACGCCTGCAAGTGTACGGCGACGGGCCGAGGGTACGACTTCGGATCAGGTTGCTGCCATTGACTTAGCAAGCAACACTCTGGATTCACGGAGAAGACGACGGGTGCACGTCTCGAGGGAGAGGCAATCAAGAAGACGGACGACGATCGAGAAGACGGTGAACGAGACAATTCAAATTCAAATTTGAATCATGCCGGTCTCGGGTCAGATATGAGTTCTAACCCACAAGATTCAAATTTGATCTTACGGGTTTAGGTCGGGTGTGAATTTTGACCCGATTAGTTTGGCAGTTTGGAGGCTTGTCAATAGACAGCCCTGTGGGCCTAGTTCTACTGGGCTTCTTTTGGATGTGGGGGATGATGGTCTGGAGGTACCGGCTCTTGGGCCGGATTGTCAGGGCCAGGATCATATCATTGGCTCTTGGGCCGGATTGTCAGGGCCGAACTCTTTCATTGGCGACGAATTCATTTTTAACATGGTGCAACAGAGATTTTAGGAGTTGTTTAAAGATTAATTTGAAAATTTCATGGCTGTGTTCGCATCTAATAGTCATGAGTAGGCCAAGAAGAAAAGGAAAGCAGTGTGGGAAATACTGGGCTTGTATTGGCAGATTTCGAGGGAAGGAGGAGTTGTTAGCACCTGTGAAGGAGGGAGTTTCTGTTGGCATCTGAGGAGGGTGAAAGCACCTGAGAGTTGGCAGGTATGGTGCAGCGTCGTGAGGAGTTTGTTTCAATGGAGCAACGTGTTTGGCTGGCGGCGACGCTGAAGGGATGTCTTAGTGCAAGAGTTTTTTATTTGTATCTTTCTACCTTTAGTTTTTCTCTGAGCACTTGCTTGTGCACAATTCTTTGTACTGCTGGGAGACAGAAGGCATTTAAAAGTATTTTCATTAATTTATTTTAATGAAACACATGGGACCACTTTGGTCCACCGTTTTTTTCTCAGGAAAAAAGAAAGAAAGATGGAGATTATGTGGTTGGCAAGCCAAGCTTCAGATTGCAGCGACAAGTGTTTGAGATGTTGATTGGCCTTGAAACAAGCCAAGCATGATTGTGATGTTGAGAAATGTTAAAGTGTCCTGGTGTCATTGAACTCATAGTCTAAAATGTATATCAAATGCCTCCCACAGAGAGCTTGAAATTAGCATATAAACTATAATAACATCAAGATGGATCAAGGATAAGCATATCCAAATGTCTCAATTTTCTCGTACTCTAATTCAAGCTTGTTTTTTTTGAGAACAGAGATTTATGCACTCATTGAGAGATATAGTAGGACACGAGGACCTACAGAAGTTGGGAAAAAGTTTACTATTCTTTACTTGAGGTACTCATTCTTTGGCATGCTAACATGATTTAAAATCTCGGAATCGGTATGAGAATCGGCGATAGTTTTTATCTTCTATATCGCCAGTATTGGACGTCAATATCGGCGGTGGTCCGGAGTACAACTCTGGAAAGGGGCACCTAATTGGTTGCACCTTATTTCTCTAAAATACCTAAAAAGATCTAATAATAGAACTTAATCATGCAAAATGATTTGGAAAAAAGCATAATATATAAATTACAGATGCAAAAATAAAAATTATTAGAAGCCAATACAAATTTTTCAGCAAGAACTCTGTTTAGAAGCTGGCAACCAATCTGTCACCACTGTCCTCGTTGTCATTGTTTAAAATGGGGTTGGAATTTGGGTTCAAGGCTCCATAGAAGTGTTTTATGACCAGTTATCAACTTGACACTAACACCTTCCTTTATCAGTGACCACTGTCAAGTTTGTGGCTGAGGAAAGCATGAATATGAGAAGAGACGGGCTTGTCACAATCCTAAAAGACGTGACGGTGTACTCAATTTCTCAAATCAGAGAATTGAGAGTCAACCAGTTGGTTCCAGGTTCATTCCCCGCAGTTGTTGAAAGATAAGTTTAGTTTGGGTAACAGCAGTGATTGGTGTGTGAAAGACGGCCTGACCCGGGTGGCCCACAGCGTTGTAGGCGGGGCCTACCTCCGCGGTATCTCCAGTGGCGAGAGGAAGAAGGTGAGCATAGGCCAGGAGATGCTAGTGAACCCCAGCCTGCTGCTCCTCGACGAGCCAATGTCCGGCCTGGACTCGACGAATGCGCAGAGGATCTTGATGACACTCAAGAGGTTGGCGGCGGCCGGAGGCCGGACCGTCGTGACGACGACCCACCAGCCATCGAAGCAGGCTGTACTACATGTTTGATAAGGTGGTGCTGCTGTCAGAAGGTTGTCCCATATATGTTAGTAATTTCAGTTTTTTTTAATAACTGAACCCACGTTCACTGTGAACATGGGCACTCACAGTGAACGTGAGTGAAACGTGGAGGAGTGCCCACGTTCATGTGGAATGCGGGAGATTTTTTGGGAATCAGTTTTTTCCTTTTTTCTATAAATAAAAAACAACAAAAAGAGGTGACTCACTTGAGCCACCCACAAAAAAAATTCCTCCTGTGTACTGTCTTTGTTTAGTTTTCATTTTCGAGAGCTATCCGAGCCAGCGTCGGATCAATTGGTATCAGAGCGACTAATGCCTCGCCGTCGTGGTTCATCTTCCTCGCCACTCCGTCGATCCCGTCTGGACGACGACACGCCTATGGGAGGCGACGGCGGGCACGCAAGCGGCTCCGGCGGTGGCGGGTTAGGGGGACTCGTCATACACCGGGTTACAAAGGAGATCAGCAGCAGCGGGGCGTTCCCGATGCTCACCAAGTCCAATTACCATGATTGGGCGGCACTCATACGCGTTATGTTGCAGGCGCGGGGCCTGTGGCTTGCTGTGAGCGTCGGCACTGACGATTACACCGAAGATCGCATGGCGCTCGAGGTGATCACCAAGGCAGTGCCACCGGAGTTGATAGGGACCATCGCAAGCAAGGCGTCAGCGAAGATCGCGTAGGACTCGTTGCAGCTGCGCAACGTCGGCGCCGATCGCGTTCGCAAGGCGCGAGCGAGCACGCTCCGGCGGGAATTTGACGCGCTCAAGTTCCGCGACGGGGAAACGGTGGACGAATTCGGCGTGCGTATCTGCCGACTCTCGACACAACTCGCGACGCTCGGCAATGGCTACACCGAGGAGGAAATCGTTCGTAAGTTTTTGCAGGCAGTACCGCCCAAGTTCGAGCAGATCGCCGCCTCCATCGAAACCTTGCTCGACTTGAGCGAGGTGACGGTCGACGAATTGATTGGCCGCCTTAAAGCCACGGAAGAGAGGCTCGGCGGCGGAAGCAGCGGCGACGGCGACGCGCTGGCGAAATTGAACCTGGCGGAGGACGAGCTGGTGGCCCGACTGTCTTCGCGTCTCAAGATGACGGGCAATGGGGGCCCGGAACGCTCGAAGGAGGCGTCGTCAAGCGGAAGGAAAGGTCGTGGCCGCGGGCGCGGTCGCGGTCGAGACAGGGGCAGGCGCGGCGGCGGCAACACCAGTCGCGACGGCCAAGGCGTGGCTGGCGACGAGTGTCGCTACTGCGGCAAGAAGGGCCACTGGGCGCGCGAGTGCAGGAAGAAGAAGAGAGATGAACAGACACATTCGTCGCAGGTGGAGGAGGAGGTGGAGACCACCCTGATGGTGGCAAGGGCCACCCTTTCCGATGAGGAGGCACTCCAGGAGATGCCCGCGGTGAAGGCGGCGTCGTCATCGACCGTCCACCTCGACGAGAGCAAGCTGTTAGTGCAACTCGGAGAGAAGGGGGAGCACGGCTGCACACGCTGGATCCTCGACACGGGCGCCACCAACCACATGACAGGGGAGCGCGCGGCGTTCGCCGACCTCGACACGCGCATTCACGGCTCGGTCCGTTTCGGCGACGGATCGGTGGCGAGAATTGAGGGGCGCGGCAAGGTGCTCTTCAAGCTCAAGGACGGCGGTCACAAGGCGCTTGCCGGGGTGTACCACATTCCGCGTCTAACAGCGAATATCGTCAGCATCGGGCAACTGGACGAGGACGGCTACAGGATCGCGCTGCACGGCGGCATCCTCAGGATCTGGGACCCGCAGGGGAGGCTGCTGGCAAAGGTGCGGCGCACGGAGGATCGCCTGTACATGCTGACACTCGACATCGGCAAGCCGGTGTGCCTGGCGGCGCAAGGGTCCAGCGCGGCGTGGCGATGGCACGCGCGTTACGGACATCTGAACTTCAGGGGACTCCGCCGACTCGCACAGGAAGATATGGTACGTGGCCTGCCCTCAATTGAACACGTTGACGAAGTGTGCGACAGCTGCTTGGCAGGCAAGCAGCGCAGGCTGGCGTTCCCGAGCGAGGCGGCGTACCGAGCGCAGCATAAACTGGAGCTCGTGCATGGGGATTTGTGCGGGCCAGTGACGCCGGCCACTCCGAGCGGCAACAAGTACTTCTTCCTCCTCGTCGACGATCTGACCCGGTACATGTGGCTCGTCCTACTGGAGTCCAAGGGCGAGGCCGCGACGGCGTTCAAGAAATTCCAGGCGCGGGCCGAGGCGGAAGCTGGAAGAAGACTCAGTACCTTGCGTACCGACCGCGGTGGCGAGTTCACTGCGGGAGCCTTCGCCGACCACTGCGCCAATGAGGGGATTCAGCGCCACCTCACTGCCCCGTACACTCCACAGCAAAACGGGGTGGTGGAGCGACGCAATCAGACGGTCATGGGCATGGCGCGCAGCATGATGAAGGCCATGTCTATGCCGGGCTGGTTCTGGGGGGAGGCAGCATCCACGGCGGTGTTCATCCTGAACCGTTCAGCAACCCAGAGCGTGGACGGCAAAAACTCCGTTTGAGGTATGGCATGGAACCAAACCTGCCGTTCATTTTTTACGCACTTTTGGCTGTGTCGCGCATGTCAAGCAAGGTAGCAAGCGGCTTGCCAAGCTGGAGGACAGGAGTACGCCCATGGTGTTCGTGGGGTATGAGCCGGGTTCCAAGGCCTGGCGATTCTGCAATCCAGCGACGCGCCGTGTCACGGTGTCCCGTGATGCGGTGTTCGAAGAAGATCGGCCCTGGGACTGGGGCCAGGAAGCCGTTTCCGCGGCGAACGGAGGCGAGGATCCATTTCACATCGAGTTCATCTCTATTGGGGGTACGATGCGCCAAGACGGTGGGGCGACTGTGCCTGGCACGCCTTCGGCGGTGTCTGCCCCGCGCTCGCCGTCAAACATACCACGCGCGGCACTGTCCTCGTGCGGGTCAGAGCCCCACACGCCACCGGCTACTGGGATGAGGACGTCACCATTGGCAACGCCACCGCTCGATGCCGACCATGATGATGCGCCCTTGCGGCTCCGGGCTATGCACGACATCATCGGCCCAGGGACGCCGCCGGGGCTGGCAGAGCGCGAGCTGCAGGAGGTTCCTGAAGAGGTGCTCATGATGGTGATCGGCGACGAACCAGTCACGGTAGAAGCGGCCAAGCAGGAAAAGGAGTGGCGCGTGGCGATGCTCGAGGAGATGGTATCGATCGAACAGAACAAGACCTGGACCCTGGTCGAGCTCCCGAAGGGTCACCGCGCCATCGGCTTGAAGTGGGTGTTCAAGCTGAAGCGTGACGAGCGCGGCGACATCGTCAAGCACAAGGCGCGGCTAGTTGCAAAGGGGTATGTGCAACGGCAGGGCATCGACTTTGAGGAAGTATTCGCGCCGGTCGCAAGAATGGAGTCTGTGCGGCTGGTCCTGGCGGTGGCTGCACACAATGGGTGGTTGGTGCATCACATGGACGTGAAGTCCGCGTTCTTGAACGGGGAACTCGCCGAGGAAGTCTATGTGACCCAGCCGCCGGGTTTCAGTGCTGAAGGCAAGGAGCACATGGTGTTGAAGCTGAACAAGGCGCTGTATGGGCTGCGACAGGCGCCACGGGCTTGGAACGCGAAGCTTGACACCAGTCTGACTGAACTTGGTTTTCGCCGGTGCAAATCGGAGCATGGCCTGTATACTCGAGTCAGAGGAGGCTCCAGGCTTGTTGTTGGCGTCTACGTCGACGATTTGCTGATCGTGGGGGAGTCTGCGCCGGAGATTGAAGTGTTCAAGACCGAGATGAAGACGGCGTTCCGCATGAGTGATCTAGGGGTGCTGTCGTACTACCTCGGAATTGAGGTGAAGCAAGGCCGCTGGGGGATTCAGCTATGCCAGAGCGCATACGCCGTGAAGCTACTAGAGAAGGCCGGCATGGGGAGCTGCAACGGTGCGCGACGCCCATGGAGACGCGCTTGAAGCTGTCCAAGAAGAGCACGACGTCGCCGGTCGATCCAACTCAGTATCGCAGCCTAATCGGCAGCTTGCGGTACTTGCTCCATACGAGGCCCGAACTGTCGTTCAGTGTTGGATACTTGAGTCGGTTCATGGAGGAACCAAGGCAAGAGCACATGGCGGCGCTAAAACACTTGCTGCGACATGTGGCGGCAACAATAGAGTACGGGATTCAGTACAGGCGCGACACTGGCGAGCTCGTGCTGGAAGGATACAGTGACAGTGACATGGGCGGCGACATCGACGATCGCAAGAGCACGACGGGCGTGATCTTTTTCCTTGGTGGGAACCCTGTGTCATGGCTGTCACAGAAGCAACGGGTGGTGGCGCAGTCGTCGTGTGAGGCCGAGTACATGGCAGCTGCGGCGGCAGCTTGCCAGGCGGTCTGGCTCAGACGCGTTCTGGAGGAGATCACAGGAATTCGTGTCGCGGCACCAATCATCAAGGTTGACAACCAAGCGGCCATTGCATTGGCGAAAAATCCAGTGTTACATGACCGCAGTAAGCACATCGACGTGAAATTCCATTTCACTCGAGAATGCCTGGAACGTGGGGACATCGAGCTGGCACACACGGGCACAGCGGAACAACTGGCTGATGTTCTGACAAAGCCACTGGGAAAACATAGGTTCGAGGAGCTTCGCGAAAAGATCGGCGTCATGAAGATGCAGCAGATCAAAAGCAAAAATTAGGGGGAGATTGTTAGTAATTTCAGTTTTTTTTAATAACTGAACCCACGTTCACTGTGAACATGGGCACTCACAGTGAACGTGAGTGAAACGTGGAGGAGTGCCCACGTTCATGTGGAATGCGGGAGATTTTTTGGGAATCAGTTTTTTCCTTTTTTCTATAAATAAAAAACAACAAAAAGAGGTGACTCACTTGAGCCACCCACAAAAAAAATTCCTCCTGTGTACTGTCTTTGTTTAGTTTTCATTTTCGAGAGCTATCCGAGCCAGCGTCGGATCAATATATCCATGGCAAAGCATCAGATGCTCAAGCCTACTTGGAATCCATCTGCTTCTCGTCTCCGGTGACTGTCAACCCCGCTGATCTTCTCCTCGACCTCGCCAGCGGTAAGCCATCCTGTCCATCATTCCTGCACTATCTCCAGCATTAGATCAAGTCAATATCATAAAAATAACGGGAAATTAGTGAAAAAGATTGGAAATATGGACCACTTCTGAACCCGAAAGAAGGCAGATGCCGGAGGTAGCTAGGCAAAGGGGCCAATGTCGCAATCCGGCCTGCACAGCAAAACGCCCATGGCAGCGCCACTAGCCCTTGGTGAGCTGATGATTGAACCATATCCACCACTTGTAGTTGTCTTCCTCGAAGAAAAAGTATAAATACATGAAAATTTTGACATCAACACATCAAAGATTAGCAATTTGCCAAAAGTCGATAAAGCCCATCAACTTCAATGTGCTACCAAGTGACAGCAATGGTGAATTAGGGTCACAATCTATGTATATTTTTCAGATTTCAGTGAATGACTGTAGGTTCCATCAACCAGTTGTGAGGAATTGTGACTGCAGTAATCATTCTGTTAACAAATTGCATCACAAATTAAAGTTGAAGAAGGTGACAGCTAATGCCAAGATATGGTCATTATCATAAACTTTGTTTCACATTCCTCACGACCCACCATTGGCCACAATAAGCATATATCACACTGAAAGTTATACTGTAAGCTAATAAGCATTTCAAGAAAGAAAAAAAAAATTTTGTGGCTGGTTCTCTTACTCTGTGTTAGACTTGATTTGCAAGGATTGCGCCAAACTCTAAGCACACTGTTGAAGACGGGATGAGCATGGCCGAGGAGCAGAAGGCGGTGAGAGAGGAGCTCATATCTGCGTATGACAAGAACATTGCCACCAGATTGAAAGCAGAGCTCTGCACCGTTGCCATGGACCATGCCAACAACAATAACAGCTACAGTAGACACGCCAAATGCAAATGGCAAGCAATAGCATCAGTATCTTGTATTTAACTTCAGGGCTTGGATTGCTTGATACATGATAGATTTGCTGAAGCTTGTGGATTCCTGCAGTCAGAGTGAAGAGGGAGCAATGGAACAGTAGCTGGTGGGAGCAGTTCTCAGTGCTACTGAGAAGAAAGTAAGAAGAGGCATGGGGCCTTCAACAAGCTCAGGATCTTCCAAGTCCTCAGCGTCACCACCCTCAGAGGCCTCCTGTGGTGGCACACGCCCTCGTCTCATCTCCAAGACAGAGTGAGTCCTCATGCCGAAACACTGTTCTACTCCACAATGATATCACATTCATCCATTAACAAGAACAATTTGGTTTGCATTGCATTGCAGACTGCCCGGCTCTTCTTCTTCTCTGGGGCTTCTACCCACTGTACAATGCAGTCTTCACCTTCCCTCAGGAGAGGGTAATGCTGATCAAGGAGCGATCCTTGGGCATGTGCCGCCTCTCCACGTACTTTCTGGTCCGAACAGCCGGTGCCCTCCCCATGGAATTAGCCCTCCCCACCGCCTTCGTCTTCACCATCTACTGGATAAGCGGACTCAACCCCCACCCCTCCGCCTTCCTCCTCCTCGTAGTTGTCTACAGTGTCCTCGTTGCCCAGAGCCTTGGCCTCGCCATTGGTGCCATCCTCATTGATGACCTCAAGCAGGCCACCACTCTTGCATCAGTCACCACCCTCATCTTCCTCAAAGCAGGCCACCACCAACCTTGTAGCAGTAGAAGCTGTAACTCAAGGACATGAGCCAGAGGATGAATGGGGGGATCTGCTGTCTATGAGGAAGATGCTGCTTGGGATCCATTTCCACCCTGATGACTACTATGAGTGCTTGACGGGGAAGATGTGCCCTGTCATTGATTTTCCTGCAATCAACTCTGTGGGGCTCGACAACATGTGGGTCGATTAGCATCATGGGACTAATGCTTGTTGGATACCGCCTTGTTGCTTACTCGGCACTACACCGGCTGCAGCCAAGGTAGATGATGAGCCAGCCAACAACAGAACCTTATCTTCCTTTTCAGCAGGATTTTGCTCCTCTGCGGCGATTAGAACAGAAGGTGCCAGACAGAAGACAGCACCAAGGAAGCACAGAGACCCTCTATTTTCCCACCTAAAGAATAATAGATTAAAGCTAAAACATTAGAGATTTCATCAAGTCTTCATATCAGTCAATAAAGAAAACACAAGTAGTTGTATGCAGATGCTGATGCTGGTGAGTACTATGATAGAAACTTACCAGAACTCTGCATTCCAGTTCTTGGAATTCATTTTGTGATGAGTTCTGACTAGAATTCAAGAACTACAAGTTGAAAAATGAAGAATATTTACTCAATATATGTCATATGTTTCTCAATGAAGCCCATACCTTTGCTGTTTGAACTAGTCTGATTTGAGGTTGCTGCTATGAGAGCCCGCACCAGTCACCATCTGCAACAACACCTAAATAATAGATAACAGACTGAGACGTAGTTTACACATTTGACAGAATAATTTCATTATATGAGAAGATTCAGTTCTTTTGAAAGAAAGGTATGTGTGTATATGACATATATTACAAAAATGGGGAAATGAAAAACATATAACTCTTTATTGGTAGTTGAAAGAATACATGCATCTTTTAGATAGTAGGACCTAATCAATAAACTTTATGGAATTAGATGCTGCCGCAAATTCTTAGTTCTCTTCTTGTTCTTAAGTTTTCTAAAGGCACAGGATTCAATCTGCCGAATCCTCTCCCTGCTCACACCCATTGATTCCCCTATCTCCTGTAGTGTTTTCATCCTCCCATCTCCCAGACCAAACCTACATCTGATCACTTGCTTCTCCCTTGTAGTCAAAGTATCAAGAACTTTATGCAGATCCCGCATCACGATTTGCTTGATGAGTATTTCCTCCGATGTAAGTGCTTCAGGGTCTGATATCACTTCCTATAATACAAGGCATAAAAGCTGCAGTTAAAAACTGAAGGAAAAAGGATAGAAGACAGAAGAGAGGATGTTGTGGCTTGTGGGGCTAACCGAAGGCTTCAGAATCTGATTGATTCCAATCTTCTCATCTAGAGATCTTGGAGCCTTGGGGGTTAGCATTACAGCCGTGAGCCTCTTCATTGTCAACCCAGCTGCCTCTGCAATTTCTTCATCATCTGGATACCTTCTGTTTTCACTGTAAAGTTGTTTCCTGGCCTCCCGAACTCGATAAGTTGCCTCAACCATATGAAACTGTTATGCCAAGAATATGCAGACGGATAAAGTGAGTCAAGAGGATAACAGAAGACCAATCAGCATGATGTCACACAAATTAACACTGGATCTCTATTTCTAACATTATCCCAATCTGAATGAAGCTTTAGAAGGAAAATACTTCTAATTTGACTCAACAATCAACATCCGTAAGTGTACTTTCAAGAGCAGATAGAGATGATTAAAATTGATGATTATATTATTATTAAATTTTGTAGAAATTTGTGTATGGTGAATAAACTGTAACCGTAGGAGCTGAATCATCCTGAGAAACTCGAGGATCAACATACTGGCCTCCAAGATTATCTGAACAGGAAAACCTGCTTCGACAATCGCCTTTGCATGTGTAAACTAATGAAAATATTTTTGAAAAAGATAACTAGTAAAATCATTAAATTGTTTAGTCATTGCTGATTGCAACTGATTGGAAGCGATATGTTGAATCATTTATTTATAAGACATCTACAAATAATTTGGAAACTATTTGGATAGATTGCAACATCTGTAACCCTTAAATTTTTTTATATAGTCTCTCTATTGTTCTACCTAATATTCTTCTGTTACTCCGCAAGTGAATATGGTTGATGGAACATGAACATATATGATATGGTTGGATTCAAGAAAGATACCAGCTGGTGGAACTTATACAGAATATAACCTGGACTGGAAAGATGCTAGTAAGCCAACATGCAGTGCTCCATACCAAAGTTTTTTTCTTTTTGGAGTAAAAGCTGCATACTGACAAATATCCAGAGTATGTACTTATGCCACCAAGAACTACTGAGTATTTGATATTATGTTGAGAACTAAAATGCTTTAGTACTTCAAACGTTTTCTATTCCAGATGAGAATATCCAAACATTCTGTAATAGTGAAAAAAGTTTCACTACCTATTTATATACATAGGTTTATTTCTTTTCAAACCAAGTGTCAGTTCATTTGTGTGTCACAGCATAACCTAACAAAGATGAAGGAACACGACTCATCTAAACTATGTAGATACAAATCTAACAACTTTGAAGGCATCTATCATGCAGATAACCCTGACTTTCAACACAAATAGTACTGCAAGTCATAGCAAGGTATAGTAATTTTGGAGACAGAAATCTTACTGGTAAGCGAATAGTCCTAGATTTATCTGAAAGAGATCTGCGAATAGCTTGTTTTATCCACCAATGTGCATAAGTTGAAAACTTGAAACCCTTCGAAGCATCAAACTTTTCAGCACCCTTTACAAGACCCCGACATCCTTCCTGTGAACAATATTCATCATCATGCTTAAACCACAGGCAATGAAATAAAGTAATGATCATTTGTTAGTCAGCGAATTAAAGTACCTGGACAAGATCCTGCAGGTTCATTCCTGCACCCTGAAAGTTTTTGGCAATAGAAATTACAAGGCGAATATTGCTTTTGATCATCTTATCCTTGCAATGTTTGCCATAATTTAGGTGCTTCCTCAAGGTTCTCGGATCAACTCCAGCTGCTGTTGCCCACTGAGCAAAGGTTGGTGGACGACCATTTCGTTGTGAAAGCTCCTCTTGGAGTTTTTCCAGCTTTATTAATTCCTGAATAAAATTCAGAAGGAAGAATAGGCACAAAGTTAAACAAGCATCGCAACTTAAGTAAGCCAAAACAAAACAAGAAAATAAAAATCAGTCGGTGGTTGCTACATCAGTCCAATAAGAACTCCACTATTGCCTCCCAAATATGCTAAAAAATTGAGTATTTTGTTGGTGTTCATAAAGTATGATAGCTGCTTTTGTCCTTTTTGGGGCCACTGCAATTAACAGACTAATATTGTTCATAAGCTGACAAAATTACAATGAATTTTCGTCATGAATAGCTCCTCCCACTGATGAAATTGCAATGGTTTTGCACAATTTGTGTAACAAAATAACATATCTAGATCTGATAATATGTGAGAAACGTAACTCATCAGATTGATTATAGTTATTTGAAGTAAAACTTCTAATCGCTGAGACTATATATAACTGTTTGTATATTGCATTTCATTTTCCACAAATCTATCACTCAAGGTTACTCATGCCATACATTATGCATTTGAACTATGGAAAAATACACACCTGCTTGTCTTGTTATTTCTGTTCCACAGGACCCTGCTTTAAGTTATTCCAGTTATGGCAGAAGAAGCTACCTATTAGATGGATATAAGATGATGTGATTGTCTTCACAGTTTGATGAATTACAGTTTGATAGGTTGAGTATTAAATCTAGTTCAGAATTTCAGTTGATTCAGGATTTTATGTTCTTTTTATTTTATTAGTTTTTAGTTGGTTAGTAACTGGTTTAACTGGATTATATATGGTTGAAATCTCCGGATAAATTCAATTCATCTACCTGCTACATGCTACTAAATATTTATACCACAAAATCATACAAGCAGCCAAGCACAACCCACCCTTCTCAGTCATAACACCACCACAAAACAAGTCATGACATATTAATCAAGCTTCTAATGTTTCAGATCCTACCTGGATTCCTTCTGACAACTCTAACTCTTCACTAGCAGTAAGAAGCCTTGAAGTGTTTGTTGTTCCCCTCAAGTAATGCAAGGGATCTGAATAGTCAATCTCTTGTACTGCAGTGCGCTTTCTCTTGCCAGAAGATCCTGACTTCACGGAGACAACTCTATTCGCAGTCTTTGCTGCCGCCCTTGCTCTTCTAGCTCTTCTCTCAGTTTGACGCCTGGATCTCACAATTATGCATTTAGAATCCTGCATCTGTTGGAAATCAAGTTCATTGTGCAGTAAACTGGAAATGCCTTCATCCTTAGATGGATCTGGAGTAACATTCTCTTCTTGGGGTTTGGTTTCAGGTGTAGTAGAATTCTTTGATGCTCCAAATGATTCCATCTTTGCTAGTCTGACCCTCTCCAACAGAATTATGTCAGCTTCAGACGGAAAATTTTCTGATCTGTCCAATTTGACCGGTGAGTCATCTCCCTTCATCTGAGCTGCATCCTTGGCCACTTCGACTGCAGCTCTAGCAAAGGCAACCGCCTCAGCAGCAGCTGCTGCTATTGTGGCTTCTTCACCTGTTAGAAGTGCTTCTGTAGGCAAGGTTGCTGCAAACCTGCCTGGACAGATAAAGGGGAAAATAATAAATAGAAGATTCGTACATATTCCTACAAGGAAGCAAGGCAAAATGATTGATTGCCACTTCCTATTTCCTTTCAAGAGGTCTTACTGAACAAAGATGCCAAAACAAGTCACATGCATAAACTTGAATTATTTTGTGATGCTTTACTTGAAAGGCTGAAATCATTTTGTCTGTAATAGTGGCTTCAGTCTTGCCTAAATGGTATTCTTACTAAATCAAGTAAATTTCAGCATGAAAGTATTAGACAGCACCGCAAGATTTTCAAGAATCTCAGATAATTTACAATTGCAACTGCCTGTTTGCAGCAACATTTTCTAGAAACTACTGTGGTAATGCTATCAAATAAATGATAGCAACACAATGCCTTATTAACATTTTCCATAGAAGTTAGAAGTAAGAAATATGTTTCCTGAACCGGATGTTGCTTGTTTTCATATAACTAGGATCCCTATCTTCAAATTCAATCTGAACAAATGAAGGACACTTGCAACATAATTTTTGTCATTGGGAATTCCATTTTCACTAAAGAAGTAGATGATTAGAATGCCACATTTCCAAATTTGGCATGGACAGAAATTTTACATACTCTGATGCAGGATGAATTTAACACATTTTGTTTGCATGTCACACAATGGACATTTTCCCCTTCTCACAATTAAACAGTGAGCAGTATCTTTATTTTCTATATATAACTAAGACATCATGATAATATATTTTTATGTTTTAATCTCTAATACTTTGTTAAGAAAAGAATTTTTCTAAATTGCTCCCGTGCAATTGCCATTTTCAAACTGGACAGATGAGAAAATTTTCAATAATCAAGCAAAATACACATTCACACGTTTCCTGCAAACTCAACTCTGACCTTGGTGGATGCACCGATGGCTGCTACATATCCTGATGTCCAATAAGTGTCTAGACTCGGTATCTGCGTCTTCTCGAGATTGATCACAGCTGTCATCTGCGCTGAAATGCACTGAATCCGGAAACTGACAGGGCATCTATTTTTTGCTGCAGCACAACAAGGAAGCAATAGAACACTTTTTTACCGGGTGCTCTAATAATCTCATCAACTAAAGGATCAAATAGAATCAATGTATCCACAAATTCATCTGAATACTGTCAGAAAGAAGATTATATTGATGAGAACCCAGAAGCTATTGCAATTTTCTCTTTTCACAGGCATTCTAACATTAGACTCATGGGCAAAGATCAATCTGGTTGGCACTACAAATGCATTTTCTTCAAAATTTTGAAATGGGTAACTAAAACAAACACTAAACATGAAAAATAATAATAAATATAATGCAATTAGAAGAATGAAGGAGTGTTGAGGAAAACCTTGAGGGGTTTGAAGGAGGGATGGGCAGTTGAATGGGGGCGCCAAGCTCGCCATCTTGCTTGCATCAGAAAACCCAAAAAAAAATTCGGCGGCTTTGATGCTTATGCTCTACTCTCTCTTGAGCTTACTCTTGCTCTTCTTCTTCTTGTTGGATTGGGCTACGTGTTGTTCATCCCATTCACAAGAGAAGAGAGAAGAGGATAAGGAGAAATTGGAACCAAAAAAGTCTGGTATTTTTTTAGACCGGGTGGTTCCCCTCAATTAAACCCGGTTCACTTTTGACCTTTTTCTTTTGCCTTCCCCCACACTGTTGTCTTTTTTTTTTTTTTTTTTCTCTCAGTTAATTATGATTATAATGGATCTCAGAAAATTTGTTGGGTAAATTAGCAATATCAATAATTTGACAAATATTTTTTTAAACAAAAAGATTTGAGGGATATATATCTAAAAACCCAAAACGGAAAAACTTACATCCCATTTTTCTTTCGCATATGTAACAAAACGATACAAAAGACTGGAACAGAGATTTTTGCAAACGGATTCACATTTCAAAACTGAGAGATCAAATGGAGAAGAACTTAGTTCTTTTCGCAAGGATATACACTGTCATAATATACAATCCAAAATGGTGGAATAAGAGAAACAAATAGATTTTAATGGGGTGGTTGAAAAAAAATTCAATGCATCTCATATTATTTATCGCGATCTGTTAATAAAGATATTGCTGCAAATTCTTAATTCTCTTCCTGTTTTTGAGTTTTCTGAAGGCACGAGATTCAATCTGCCGAATCCTCTCCTGCTCACACCCATCAGCTCCCCTATCTCTTGCAGTGTCTTCATCCTCCCATCCTCCAGGCCGAACCTCCATCTCACGACCTGCTTCTCCCTCGGACTCAAGCTGTCCAACACTTTGTTCAGGTCCTGCTTCATTAATTGCTTGACGAGGATTTCCCCTGTCGTCAGCGCATCAGGGTCTGCAATCACTTCCTGTAATGTACCGAAAACAATAGGAATTAGAGCTGTGACCAGAAAGGGAGCATACAAATTAGGAAGTGGTAGTTGTAAAGCAATACCGAAGGCTTTAGAGTCTGATTGATTCCAATCTTCTGCTCTAGGGATATAGGAGCTTTAGGGGTCAGCATCACAGCTGTGAGCCTCTTCATTGTCAACCCAGTCGCCTCTGCAATTTCTTCGTCATCTGGGTGCCTTCCGTTCTCACTGTAAAGTTGTTTCCTTGCCTCCCGCACTCGATAAGTAGCCTCGACCATGTGGAACTGTTGACCATATGTATGAGCAAGGAAATGTCAGTCAAGCGGAGAGCAGAAGCACCACCAGCACTGTATTACACTAAATAAAGTTTCAACTCTGAAAGAATTTGACAAAAAAATTGATAATGAAAGGACTTCTTTTGACTGGCATACTAGCATAGGTGATGTATAACCACCTGGATCGCAATCACCTTCAAATCGTAACCAAAATTTAAATTGAGGATAAGATAAAATTTGGGTTTCCACCCCTTGCACGGGCTTCTCACCCTAAATTCGAGAGCAACTGCTCTCGAGTTTTGGGTGAGAAGCCCGCGTAAGGGGTGGAAACCCAAAATCTTATCCTATTCTCAATTTAAATTTTGGTTACGATTTGAAGGTGATTGCGATCCAGGTGGTTTTACATCATTTTGGTATCAGAGCACCGGTTTTCAATCCCCTTCAAAATTTTCCTTTGTTTCAATTTTTTTCTTCCAATCTCCAAACCCTAGATCTACATTACAGATCCATTCACAAAAAAAAAAAAAAAAAAAAAAAAAATTACACTGTTCAAAAAAAAAAAAAATACAGTGATAATTTCTCATCAAAATTCTCTGGAAAAAAAATTCCAAAATTGGCACTGTTCATCATCTCCCCCCGCCTGCGACTACCCAATACCACCATCAGCGCAGTCTTCACCAACGTCGACGAGATCTGCCACCGCCATCCGCCCTTGATCCAAATCCCGCCGTCGCTGCCAACCAAACCCACGCCCTCGCCGCTTCCCGATCACCACCATCAACATCAACAAACCATAATCTCCACTCATCAATCGCCGTTCCCGTCCACAAGCAACAGCGACCCCTCGCCGGCTTGGATCTCCGCTAGCCTGTAGATCCACGCCAATAGGCCTCGCCATCGATCATCCTCGCCTCTACGATCTCGCGGGGCCGACGCCGGCAAAGCTTCGTCCCCACCTTTGCCTGACGGCGTCATCATCACCGACGTCCAGAGCCACCGCTCCAGTCACCAGAGCCACCGCTCTAGTCGAAAGAAGGATCACCGCCAACCCCTCCTCCAGTCGATCAAAGGATCACCGCCATCGCCGAGGCCATCGCTCGTAGTACTGACCGTCATCCTTGTCGTCGTGGGAGCCTCGCCGGCGATAGCTTCAGTCGCCGCCATCTCCTCCGCCCTCCTATGCCGCCAGAGCCCTCATCGAAGCCCCCTGAAGACGTCGTCGATCTATTGGCAACTTCCCCGTTGACATCGATTCCTTCCGACCGATCGTTATCTTCGAGAAGTTCCTAGAACCACTCCTCCGACCGATCCCACCTGAGCTTCGCCAGACCTCCGTCATCGCCACTGCCGGACCGGAATTTCCGCCATTAATCCGAGTCGGACGTCGCCGCCGCTCGCCTTCATCTTCATCCTTGCCTCAAGTCGCCGTCGCCGCTGCTCCGTCTTTGCCCTAGCCCACAGCGAAGAGGAGAGATGGGATCGGGTAAGGGTGAGGGTGTGTCTAAACGGGTGAAGATCTAAACCCGTTCAAGCTGTTTTAAAAGAGGTGCGGGTTGCGGGTCCGGGTTTGGTCGGGTAGAGCGATTTGAACCTGAACCCGACCCGATCCACTTAAGTGACGTCAGCGCTGACGTCAGCCAACCGGGTTAATCCACTGAGTTGACTCAGTCCAGATCCAGTTCGTCCTAACTCAGTCCTGGAATTGTTCTGACTCAGTTCAAAGCAACGCAACACTTCAGACGGCCGTTCGGAGCTCGTTTCAAGTCCAAATCGAGCCGTTTTCGAGGCAGTGGATTCGTGACAACCAGTACTACGCTCCTACAGTAGTCACAATCTGGTTCAAGCTCCGATCGTCTTCCAGATTCAGCTCAGTAGATCAGTGCACCACAGTCAGAGCTTGTTTCTGCACCGATTCGACCCCGATTTGCGCCATTTTCGAGGCATCCAGCTTCCACTTCTTATCACCGCTGTCCAAAAGTCTTGTGGACAATCTCAACTCTTCAGTGTGAATATTTCTCTGAGGAATCTTCGAGAACTTTTGCGTTTGGGCGTGAACGACTCCCCCTCAGGTGATATCACAACTTGACCTAATTCGTTAACTGTTGATTACTTGCAATTACTATACGGATTGCTATAATTTGTTGGTAGAAATGCTATTTGCTTCGATCTAGTGGTTGCATCTTTTCATCATTTTAGGAATGCATTTTTATTTACATTTTAGGCTTAAGCTTTAGGGTCTTTTTTGTTTAGTGCATACATTTAGTTTAATTGACTCTAAGGCTCCCCACTGCATCTGCTTGTTTGCTTGAGACATCATGACTAATCAGCATTATAGGGACTCTCACTTAGACCAGCTACACAATCTCCATCAGGGTCATATGTCCGTTCATGATTACATTATCATATTTAAGGACTTAACCCAATATAGTGAAGTGAGAGAGCACCCTTCTGAGACTCTAACTAGGTTTATTTGGGGCTTACGGCCTAAAATAAAACGTGCTATGATTACTGGCCCCTATGACTTAGACACTGTTGAAGATGCCTTTGATGTTGCATTAAAATTGGACTTGACTTTCAAAACGCTAATCAATGCCAAGGTCAAATGTTCTAAATGTAAGGGCTATGGACATTATAATTATCAGTGCCCCTCAGAGAGTCAACATGTTAGAACGGTGCCCACTGATGAAGTTGACGATTCGAAGGCTGTTAAGGATGATCAAGTTTCTTCTAAAACTGTTGATATAATCAAAGACATAGCAGTTGATTCTGTCACACAGATTATTGATGAAATTCACATGTCTTCCGATAGTGTCAATGATGGCGTGGACGAGACAGTTGAGCCTAATATACCCACTGTGCCTAATCAGCCATTCGAGTCTCCTTGTGTTGAACCTAATTTTATGGTTATTCCTATCAATTCTTCTTTTAGGGAGTCACCTGAATTTCTTGCCAAGGTCCAGCAAATGGTTTCTAACACTTATTTTTTGGGTTGTTTAGAGTTTGTGTCTGAGTCCTGTGTACCTCCATCGTTAGATGTGTGTCCTTCTAGGCATATTATATCTCTCGTTCTCCCATCGTTAGGAGCCATGCTTAGAATACCTACTGCTTTACATCTGCCTGTTGCACATATTGATGATATCACTAGGCTGATAGCAACTTGCAATAACAACTACAAATTTGCTGCAAATCCATATAGTATTTTGCAGGAATTTACAGTTGATAATAGGGTGATGGTTACGAGTCACTCTGAGGCCACGAGAAAGTTGCATGCTTGGCGTAAAGATTTCGAAATGGCTCTTAAGAGGATTGCGTACATTGCTTATGAGTTGGATAGCCCGTGGGATCCTGGTATCAGCTCCGCTTTCAGCCAGGACGATGCACCTCACTCTACTCTCTGTTCCTTGATCGTGCTGCTATCTTCCACCACCGATCTGTCATGGAGACCAGCTCCTCCTCTGATACCATGGTCTCGACATGATGTACTCTTGCTGCTGCCACGACCACCATCTTGGCCCGATTGAGATACTTCGTGAGGAGAGTCCTCACTCGACAGGGTCGAGTTTCTCCCACCCCGAGGGAATTGATGAGGACATCACGCAACTCCTATTTATCTTTTCATGCCTTAGCTTATTCAGAGGATTTAGTATTTTGTTTCAGCTTTATTTGAGTTGGTGTTTTAGCTTTATTTGTGTTCCTTTGTGGGCGTTTAGTACATCGGTTATTTCCCAGTAGTCCTCTTTTGTGAAGCCTATATAAGCCCCCCTAAACTATTGTAATGGAATGAATGATTAAAACTTTTCCTCAAATTATCTTGTTAAATTCTTGAGTTCAACTGCTCTCGAGTTTTGGGTGAGAAGCCCGCGTAAGGGGTGGAAACCCAAAATCTTATCCTATTCTCAATTTAAATTTTGGTTACGATTTCAAGGTGATTGCGATCCAAGTGGTTTTACATCAATAGGTATATGCGCACAGGCCACTGAGATGGGAACATCTAAATCTTCACATTATCATGTAAGAAAAACAGGTGACGAAAATAAAACCTATTACAATTTGAGTATGGTATATTAACTCCAACAATTCTCAAGAGAAGTACAAAGCCAGTTCATCATGAACCCATGACAAACATAAGGACTAGGTAATAATGTTCAACATTATGTAAACAGGAAATGACAGCCATCATCTTTACCTTATGATTAGTGAAACTGCATGGAAAGATGTAATTTGTGAAACCAGTAAATCATGTAGTGATTGCAGCAGCTTGAGAATTATCAGCTGAATCATTCAAGTAAATGAACTTATAGATACAGGAGGCTATTTGGATAAATTAAAGAATACTGCAACCTCCGAGCTTTCCCTAAGAAGTCCCGATTTCATCAAATTTCAACTTGCCCCAGAACCTAGTTCAATGTAAGCCAACCAACCCTCAACAATTTTCAGCATGTTGGCATTTCGAATTGGATAAAACAACTTTTCAAGTAAAAACATCTATTTAGTTTCATATTACTAGTCCAGAAAGCTAATCCAAAGTTCAAAGAGTGTCTACATGTTTCACAGAAAGTTGAATATATCTGTATGGTAAGGCATATAAACTTTTTTAATTAAAAAACTTACAGGTAAACGAATTGTCCTAGATTGTTCTGAAAGGGATTTGCGAACAGCCTGTTTTATCCACCAATGCGCGTAAGTTGAAAACTTAAACCCCTTTGAAGCATCAAACTTTTCAGCACCCTTTATCAGACCTCGGCATCCTTCCTGGGAACAAGATTCATCAGCATGCTCTAGCTGGTGGAATTACAAGAAACAATGCAATCAATTATCTGTAACTCAATTAAAATACCTGGACAAGATCCTGCAGGTTCATCCCTACACCCTGAAAGTTTTTGGCAATAGATATGACAAGGCGTATATTGCTTTTGATCATTTTATCCTTGCAATACCTTCCATAGTTTAGGCGCTTCCTCAGGGTCCTTGGATCAACTCCAGCTGCTGTTGCCCATTGAGCAGAGGTTGGAGGACTACCATATCGTTCAGCAAGCTCCTCTTGGAGACTTTCCAGCTTTATTAAATCCTGTATCACATCCAATAGAACAATACTAAGAATGTATAAATTAGACAATCGTGGAGTTTGATTATTCTGCTTCATAAAGTACTCCAGTTTCTTGTTAAGTAAACCCTAAATTGGGACAAGAATTAGATTATTCTGCTGTTGCTTACAATTTATATCGTGCAATTCTCCCTCCCTTGACAAATTTGTTCGTGAGCCAATGGATGAGATACAAGTATATTAGTGCTAAGCAGGACTTGGTCTCATTTGAGGATATGATGAAGAAGAACAACTTGGCATGGTTTTTTAACATGTGCAGGGGAGAGCGACAAATTTGCCAGTTGGGAGGAGTGAGGAGTGGCTAAAACTAGTAGTAGTCCAAAACAAACATGGATTGAGGCTGTGAAAACTATAATAGTGATCATTAATCTAACAATGAAAATGGCCCTTAATAAACTAATAAAGATGAATGGAGAAAAAAGATTCATGCAACCGATGACAACAATTTGTGTTGAAGTCTTTGTTGTGATTGATTGGGTGGAGACCGTGGCGTAGCTTATCAGAGTTCTTTTACTTTTTCTATAAGTTCAACTTCTTATAAAGCACATCATATGTTTATGATTACTACGATCAACATATATTATGGCTATAATATGTAGGACATTTCTAACACCCAAAAAATTAATGTGTCTGACACACAACACGTGTCCATCTGCGTCTGATACTTAGAAATCTGTAAACCGTTATTTACCTAAAAAAATATGCAAAAGGAAGCTATTATGGTCTTTGAAAAAAGTTAACTATTTTGTAGATCATTTTATAAAAATTAAGTTTTCTTTCGAATGTTAATTTTAGCTTAATACATAAAATTGCTAGTCAAATATGCATGTATTCAAAAAAAATTACATATTTAGTCGTGTCCTTGTGTCTGGATTCTGGACAATTGCCGTATTTGACTGTGTCTGCGTCGGAGTAAAACACTCATGTTCTTGTCTTTAAATCATAGTATTTACAAGACTTGAAGTAAGATTTGTTTCAGAACAGCACATATGCTAACATAATGTAAAAATCCATCATTTGACCAGTCACCAAATTAGTCTACTTCCTAGGCGAGCTTTGAATAAATATCTATGTGATGAACGTATCATGTGTCCATGCACCTTTCTGTGTTAGTTCATTCTAGCATTTGGAAGTACAAGATAGTAGAACTGATGTGAAACGAAAGAGGAGGGTCCAAAGATTTGAGAAAAGATGAGAGATGAAAGAAAATAACTAAAAATTACTTAATGAATAAATGAAAAGGACTTCCAGTTTGCCGAATCTCACGCCACTTCACATTGCACGCTCTCCGATCTTGACATCACGCCGCTTCACGCCGCACGCTCAATCTCGACTTTACAACAAGAGCTTCACACTGTGCCATGGACCCCTCAAGAAAAAAAATCTTAAAATAATTTTTCTCAAAATTTTAGTCTACTTTTATTGAAAATAATGAAGTCTTTAAATAAACTAACAACTTATTCAGTTCACTCTCACAGTCAATGTGGGACTAAATAAAACACAAGACTACTTAATAAAAGAAAATACAGAATCAGACTCAACAAAAATAAGCTGACTCGATGTCCCCATCATTCTCGCCGGATGAAAAAAACTCGACTCCGTAGAGTATACATGAATGGTGGTGACTCGATACTAAATCTGAATTTGAAACTGTTGTTGTTGATCTTACTAGAGATGTTGCAGATGTGATTGCTGGAGATGTTGCTGGAGAGGTTGCTGAGATCTTTGACTGTTGAGGAGATTATTGTGGAGGAGATTGTTGAGATCTTTAACTGCTGATGAGATTTTTGTGGAGAGATTGTAGAGATCTTTGACTGTTGAGGAGGTTTTTGGGGAGGAATTGTAGAGATATTTGGCTATTGAGAAAATTGTTGTGGAAGAAATTGTTGAGATCTCTAACTGTTGAGAAGGCTGTTGCGGAGAGATTTGATTTTTGTGGCTAAGAGAGAGATTGGTGGTTGAGATTTTGATACATGGGAGGAGATAAAAGAAGTTAGGATTTGGATTTTTTGAAATTTTGACAAAAAAGATGAAAAAGAAAGTGATAAAGTAACAAATTGCAATGGCTCCTCACCGGGAGTACCAATTCATTTCATCACTCGTAATGAATGGTTCAAACAAAATTGTACCGATTTCACACTGAGAATCTTTTCACAAGAAACTGTATTACAATTTAATTTTCATGAGATTTTTGTGGAGGGATTGTAGAGATCTTTAACTGTTGAGGAGGTTTTGTGGAGGAATTGTAGAGATATTTGGCTATTGAGAAAATTGTTGTGAAAGAAATTGTTGAGATCTCTAACTGTTGAGAAGGCTGTTGTGGAGAGATTTGATTTTTGTGGCTAAGAGAGAGATTGGTGGTTGAGATTTTGATACATGGGAGGAGATAAAAGAAGTTAGGATTTGGATTTTTTTTGAAATTTTGACAAAAAAGATGAAAAAGAAAGTGATAAAGTAACAAATTGCACTGGCTCCTCACCGGGATTACCAATTCATTTCATCACTCGTAATGAATGGTTCAAACAAAATTGTACCGATTTCACACCGAGAATCTTTTCACAAGAAACTTGTATTACAATTTAATTTTCATCACTAATTACTTTTTTCTAACCATGCTCTGATACTAAATTGATGTGAAATAAAAGAGGGGGTCTAAGGAGTTTGAAAAAAGATGAGAGATAAAAAAATAACTAAAAATTATCTAATGGATAAATGAAAATGTCTTCCACCTTTTCAAATACCACGCCGCTTCACACCGCACGCTCATTGATCTTGACCTAACGCCGCTTCACATCGCACGCTCGATCTTACCTTTACAGTTAGGGCTTCACACCCTGCCATGGGCGGCACACCCTTCAAGAGAAAAAAATCCCAAAATAATTTTTTTCTCAAAATTTGGACTACTTTTATTAAAAATAATGAAGTGTTTAAATAGACTTACAACTCATTCAGTTCCCCCTCGCAGTCGATGCGGAACTAAAATAAAATATAAGAGTAAAACAAATACAAAACTACTAAATAAAAGAAAATACAGACTCGGACTCAAAATAAAAAAAAGCTGACTCGATGTCCCCATCAAGAACACATTGCATTTTTTGGGAACTTTGTTATTGGCATTAATAATTTATAAGCTATAGGGAGGGGACTTGAGCATAAGAGTGATAACATAGTAGCATGGTGACTAAGCACAGTGGTACAACTCGGAAGCATAAAGTTAGGAAGTGGTACCACACTTAAGCTTAGGTATAGCAGTCATAGGGAGAAGTGGGGGAACGGCGAAAGATTGTACAGTTGTTGTTTTCACTGTAAGACACAGACCAAGGACCATTCTCACTGCAAAGGATTTCACAAAAAGTGAGGCATGAAGAAGTAAATTTAAAGTACAAATATTGAACAGTCCGTTTTATCCCATAATCTCTGCTTGGCTAAACCCGGCCTCCACTTATTCGGTTTGCAGTAGAGGAAGCTGTCTATCAGATGTGTGCAATGAAACAACTTCTTCATTATTTTCAGATGATTATTTTATTTTATTTTATCTTTAACCACTAAATAAGATCCCTCATTCTTGAATCTAACCATCTAAATGATCCAACCTTTATGTCCCTAAATTCATGGAAATGAATTTTGTTGCATGTTCTGAGGGATGACAATGAATACAGTATAAGCCACAACAAGCACCATAAAGGCAACCGAGAATAAAGAGTATTCTAAGAGTTTAATGCCGTGTCAAAAGAAGATAAGTGAGAAAGCTTATGTAGAGCTTCTATGTGAAAGATCCTGCCTGAATTCCTTCTGACAGCTCCAACTCTTCACTAGCAGTGAGAAGCTTTGAAGTGCTTGTTGTTCCCCGCAAATAACGCAAGGGGTCTGAATAATCAATCTCCTGCACAGCAGAACGCTTCTTCTTGCCGGATGATCCTGATTTCATAGAGAAGACGCTGTTAGCAGCCTTCTCTGCTGCCCTTACTCTCCTAGCACGTCTCTCACTTTGACGCCTGGATCTTACGGTTATGTTATCAGCTTCCTGTGTTTGTTGGAGATCAAGTTCATTGAGCACTGAACTGGAAACGCCTTCATCTCTAGACTGGTTAGGAGTAATATGATGTTCTTGGTGGTTTGTATCAGGTGTGGTAGAATTGTTTATCATGTCAAGCATTTCAGTAACTCGGACCCTCTCTAGCTGAAGGATGTCAGCTTGAGATGGAAAATCTTCTGATTTCTCCAATTTGACAGATGAGTCATTTCCCATCATTTGAGCAGCATCTTTGGCAACTTCAAGTGCAGCTCTAGCAAGGGCAACTGCCTCAGCAGCTGCGGCAGCTATTGTGGCATCTTCACCACTGATAAGTGCTACTGTAGACCAGGTTGCTTCATAATCTGTCTGGACAAGTAGACAGGAAAACAATAAACAAAAGACACGTGCATATGCCCAAGATAGAACTAAAATGCCTGCTTGTTGAATCTAAATTCCTTATTAGAAGAAAGAGGGTAAAACTGTTTGCTCTAAATAACCTGAAACAACTTCCAGGTGGTTCTTTTGCACAGCAGATTCTCTCTTCTTCTTTCTTACTTTCCCATTTTTTGGTGTTAATACTCATGTATTCACTCTACCTAGTTAGCTTCCTTAACAAGTTAAGCTAAACATAACATGAAAGCATTATGCAGCACCCCAGATTCTAATGATTCTCAGATAATTTGTAGTGTTTTAGTGGCTGCTTAATTGCAGTGACATTGTCTGTGATCCCTTGTTTCAAAATTATGAAAGTGGCAACAAAAATGATAATATTTTTTTTGGAAATCCTTGCTCATAGTTGCTTGGATATTATATGGGTGCCCACGGCAGGAATCTTCTTGGTTATATGTGGGCATGAACATGTGTCATATTGACACCACGGCACAATAAGTTTGT
Source organism: Agave tequilana (assembly GCA_038442645.1). Taxonomy (NCBI): domain Eukaryota; kingdom Viridiplantae; phylum Streptophyta; class Magnoliopsida; order Asparagales; family Asparagaceae; genus Agave; species Agave tequilana. The sequence continues at coordinate 89,256 of JAVJIF010012486.1, forward strand.
GCTTGTATATGAAAGAACCTGAAAGCACAAAGCAATTAAGCGACTGACAATGCAACTAATGTCAGTAATTTTGCCAAGAAAAATTAAGAGCACACTTCAAATTATGCAAGTCCATTTTGTAAATCTAAGCAAGCGCACGTGTGTTGTTTTGTCTGTAAAACTCCAACCAAGTGTTTGACATAAGTGGTGAGACATGCCATCTCAACGTGAATAACACCCCAGATTTTAGTAGGAGGAAGACTACATATCACAGAAAAAGTTGATGTTGTAAGTCCCGGACCCACAAGTTTAAAATTCAATTGAACCAGTAATCTGGTATCTACAAATTTTTGGTGGTTGAAACCTATAGTTACTGTAGAAGTCAGTGAAAGAAAAAGTTCATTCTCAATATCTGCTATAGACTTGAATCTCTACGAATTCTGATTCCAGATAATTTCAAATTTTTATGTATGAATTATTACTCCCCTTCTTCACAACTTAACTATACAATAATGTGTCAGGTGTCTGGCAATCTATGACCTGGGAGCAGGAGAGCGCCTACCTAGAATTCCCAGCCCTGTCCATGTTTCCATCATGACACTGGTGCCCGCACATGTGAGCACTTCCTTGTGCGGATTGGCAAAACAACCTATAAATCCGTACAGCCTTGTTTGGCTAGTGGAGTTACCTCAAGAATTCAGCTAATTCCAGCTAACTCTTGACAAACAACCAAAATTTGACAAAATTGTTTGGCAACAGTGAGCAAGTCATCATGAAAATGGATTTAGCTCAAAATCACCCCCAAAATCACCTTAATATCCGCCCAAATCTTCAAAATCAAGAATTGCTAATTCTACCAAAATGTTGGAATTAGTCTCTCTCTCTCTCTCTCTCTCTCTCTCAACTCCTAACTCTAACTAAATCTACTTCCAACCAAACACCCAAAAAAATCTAAGTCTTAACTCCTTCCAATATCTCTTCTTCCAAAGCGCACTAAATCCCAATTCCTAACTCCACTTCCCAAAGTATGTCTTTGCTTTTTACTTGAAATACAAGGCGGTAACATAGATAGTTAGACTTTGTGTACATTAAGATATAACCTTTGCAATTGATATATTATGATTATGAGCAATTCACATATGGCATGTAACATTATCAGTGTTCGAAATATCGGCCGAGTCGGATACGACTCGACCGAGTCGTATCCGACTCGGCCCCTCCGAGTCGTATCGGAGGCCCGAGTCGTTCGAAAATCGCCGAGTTGACCGAGTCGGGTCCGAGTCGGACCCGAGTCGGGTCGACTCGGCGCCCGTGACGAAGCGCCTTTAAAGGCGCTGAGGGGAGAGAGAGATCAGATCTCTGATCTCTCTCTCTCTCCCCGCGTCACCCTCCGTCCCCCCCCCCCCCCCCCCCCCCCCCCCCCCCGCGTCGCCTTCGCCGTCCCCCCGCGTCTCCGTCGCCGTCGCCGGCAGCCGTCGCTGTCTGCAGGTATTTCTCCCTCTCCCCCTCTCAGTCTCTCTCTCTCTCCCCCCCTCTCCCTCTCTCTGTGCCTCTCTCTCCCTCTCTTTCTCCGTCTCTCTCTCCCGCAGCGACTGTCTCTCTTTCTCTCCGTCTCTCTCTCCCCGTCGGACTCTCCCTCTCAGTCTCTCTCTCTCCGTCTCTCTCTGTCTCTCTCTCTGTCTCTCTCTCTCTCTGTGTTGGACTCTCTCTCTCCCTCTGTATCTCTCTATCGGACTCTCTCCCTCTCCCTCTCAGTCTCTCTCTCTCTCCCCCTGTCCCTCTCTCCCTGTCCCTCTCTCTCTCCGTCTCTCTCTCTCTCCCGTCGGACTCTCTCCCTCTCAGTCTCTCTCTCTCTCTCCGTCTCTCTCTGTCTCTCTCTCTCTCTGTTGGACCCTCTCTCCCCCTCTGTATCTCTCTCTCCCTCTGTATCTCTCTATCGGACTCTCTCCCTCTCCCTCTCAGTCTCTCTCTCCCTGTCCCTCTCTCTGTCCCTCTCTCTATCTCCGTCCCTCTCTCTCTCCCCCTCTCAGTCTCTCTCCCCCTCTCCCTCTCTCTGTCTCCCTCTCTCCCTCCATCTCTCTCAGTCTCTCTCTCTCTCTCCTCCTCTGTGTGACTGTCTCCCTCTCTCCCCTCTGTCTCAGTCTCTCTCTCCCTCTCTCTCTGTTCCTCTCTCTCTCCCCCCCTCAGTTTAATTTTTATACATGAATTTTGATATCTACAATTTTTTATGATTTGTCATGAATTTTTCATAATTTTTTTGACGTTCTATGTAGCGTTTTGCGCGTATCGGCCGAGTCCGATCCGAGTCGCCGAGACCGATCCGTCTCGGTGCGGCCGAGGCGGAGGCCGAGACCGAGACTTTGAACCATGAACATTATTTAGTTAGTTATTAAGTTTCTTTTAGCTACTACCATTGCAGAACACACACACACACACACACACAATTGAAGTACACTCACACAACCAGAACCCCATATCTAAACTGGAGTAAATCAGTGTTTTTCTGACACTGGTGTCCCTCTGTTGTCCTCACCTAACACCTCTGTCTCTGTCACCCGAATCATAGCTGGAAATTAGTGTGAATTATCAAGATAATTTTTGCCAATAACTAACAGTTTATTTCTTGGTTTATCCGAACCAAACCCAGTATGCTTTGTGTGATTTACTTTGAATTCATTCAGAAAACTTCATTAAGCAAACAAGTTTTCTAATCTTCTCACAAGCTACTTCATGGGCAGCCTAATCCTAGTGGCCCAAAGAACTGAAGAAGACAAGAAATACAAACACGCCATTTTTCATTCACAAGGCATGATTATCAACGCTTCATAAACTAACTCCTACCTTGGCAGGTGGACCAATGGCTCCTACATAACTCAATGGTCTTGTAACAGCTGAAGAAGTTGGACGAGCTTCTAGAGTAGGTACATATGTCTTATCGAGATCAATCACAGCTGTCATCTGGGATGCAATGCACTGCTTACGGAAATTAACAGGGCCTCTAGATGTCACTGCAAAATAGGAAAGCAAATAGAATAACCATTAACATGTGCTCTCACAAGCTCATATGCTAAAGGTTGGATCACCAACCAAACAACTAAATGAACTGGGAATATAAATAACAACAGTGATCGAAAACACGTGCAGTTTTGGGATTAAATAACAGTGGCAACTTGATTCAACAAGCCCACGTACATTATTAAAGTTATTAAGTTTTGTGGGGTTGGCATATTTACCTGGAATGTACGCGCAACTCAAATATAATTGAGGAAAGCGCATCTAAAAGTTCAACTACTGATTCAACTGTAAAGTGGAGGATGGAGAAAACAACTGCAGACTCTTAAGTAATACGATAACATATTTAACTTGACGATTGGCAAAATTATGGAGTCAATTATCTTTCATTATTGTCAATCTCTGTATTTTGTTTCCTCTTTAGAGGATGTTGTTTTACAATGTAAATTGTTCCATTACAACTCATTAATGAATCAACGTCGAATGATCCCACTTTTTACTTACAAAAAAAGGGAGGATGTTAAAGGTGTAAATTTATATATGAAACGCCACTTGATGAATGCCAGATGCGAAACATATCAACCTAAGCTGAACAGTTGGCATCTAAAAGACACACCATAGTTCCATTATTATTAGCATGCTGAGATGAAGCTTGACTAATTACTATTGATTTACCAATCAAGAAGTGTATACATGAAATGGATACTTATCATGGCTAAACCTTTTAATATGATTTATGAGGGGGATAGACAGATTCAGCAAGCATAGCTTTGTGGTTTATCATGATACATCCTAAATATATTTACAAGCTCCGGCTTAATCTTTAATGTATGCACTCAAAATCCAACTATCTGTCAATCTCATTCTCATCATTGACAAGAGCCAGTGTGAATGCAATATCACAAACACCTTGTATGCATTAAGCATTTCCTCAAATGATGAATCTTCTAAAAGGGTACTCCTCAAAAGAATCACAGTACAGAATGTGGTAGAATTTTAGCGCACCTCAATGTCTCCACCAATTCATTTCTAATCTAAAAAAAATGAAAAATACCATGGTCAGAAAGAAGTACCCAGCTGGGGATTTGCCATTTGAATGGGCAATGCATTCCCTTGTAAAATTTCAGCAATTGGGTAATTCGCAAAACCATTCGAAGAGTAAAGAAAGAAATTCTTATTGAAGAGGCAGACTGATACCTTGAAGGGAGTGATGATGATGGAAGGATGGGCACTTGAACTGAGGAACCAAGCATGCCATCTGCTTCTTCCAGTTTCTCCAGACTTTGGCTATCCTTTCTCTTTCTCTCTCTAAAAAATGAATTTTGAGAGAGAGAGAGAGATTGGAAGCGGATAAGGGAAGAGCTAAGCTTGCCGACTCGCAAATGGAAGAGAGAGAGAGGATGATGATGCAGTTGAACCCCGGTTTGGTCCGGTTATCTTCTCCCGATTTGTCTTTCTTTAATTAAACCAATTTGGATTCCATATTATTTTTTTTTCTTCTTTGGATTCCATATTATTATTAGTTAATTATTGATAATGAATTGAGTAAGAATAAGTTGGTTAATTATTAGTTTGCGTAGTTAATAATATTAATATATACAATAAGAAATAATACAACTTTTAACAGTAGAAATATACTCTCAACATAACCAAAGTTAAATTTCAAACTATAATGACTCGTTTGACAACAAGATCAAGCTTCCCAAACTCTCACGTCTAAACTGAGGTTACTAGAACTATGACTTTTTTAAAGTCAAAATAAAATTACTGAAATTAAAGTTTAGAGTCCTCAAATTTTATAAAACTAAAATTATTGAAACTTCGCTCTGGATATATTTTCATTTTAACTTAGACGTAACCTTACAAATCCAATTCCATTTTAACTTAAAACATAACCCTGTCTTTAGAAACTATGTTGCCAAATAAGGCCTAAATGTTCACACTTATAACTAAAAAGGACACGACACTGATCTATTATTTTATCATACAAATATACAAAATACAATGCAATTGAGTTATCATCGTAAACTTAGCACTAGTTAATTTAGTTTATAAAATTTTGAAAATTAATGTGGTCACTTTATGTAAAAAACGACATTTTCTTCGGTTATTGTACAATGAGAAATCAATGTCTAGCTCCTGAATTTATTATAATAAAATTATCCTCATCGCTATATTTTTATTTTTGAAAGAATAATCTTAGATTGAATACAATAAAATAGCAGTTATGTTCCTCTACAAAACCTGCCCGATCCGATATGAGCAGACTCAAGCCAAATGCAAACTTTATAGACTCATTACAAACTACACGCACAACTGGACACCACCACCCCTCCTCCAAGATCCCGAGACCAAGATGGACGAGGGCGAGGGCGGCGGTTTCCGTGGGCAAGAAGCATTCCGACAAGGGCATCGCCAGCGCCAGCGAGGTCGACTGCAAGACGGAGGCGGGGACCGCCTGGAGCCACTCGTACCTCAACCAGAAGCCTTGGCACCCGCTCTCCTACCCCAACCAGCGCCGCAAGTGGATCACCAAGCAGACCCACGCCAACCGCGAGCACCGCGCGGAGGAGGTCGTCTGCGAGGTCAGTCAGTTCATTCACCAGACAAGAAAAAAAACTCCCATTTTCGTTTCTTCATCTCAATTTCACCCTAAAGATCAGTTTTTTCTTCCCCTTCTCATAGGGTTTCAGCAATTAATCAAAACCGACCGGATGGAGGTTTGATTCATATAGAAACTTTGTTCATTCGTCCTCATCCGCGTGAGAGAGAAGAGCGTCGCTTTCCCCTCTTTCTTCCTCCTCCTTCCTCTCCCCTTCCTCCTCCTCCTGATCGGTCGGTTGGTCGGTAGTATACTAGTTTAATTTAATTCAATTTCATTAATGTAACAAGTGAAGATGAAACCCCTATAAAATGGGGTTCTTTGTCTCTGGGACTCGGGGTCTTGCAATCAATGGGGTCATCGAGGGGGATTAGAGTGGCCATAGTCATTATCGCTCTTCTCGTCTTGTTCTCTGCTGTTGAGAGCTTCAAGAAGCCTTCTAAGGATATTGGTTTGCATTAATGTGCAGCTAAGCTTGAATCTCCAAGTGTCACCCTGCTTCCTAAAATACGTGGAAACGGAGTCGTGACGAGAGTTGACGACGTATATACGCGAGAAAAATACCATACGTATATACGCTAAGTCTAAAGTAACCCGAGCAACCTATCCAATCACTATGATGACATGATAACACTGTCATATAAAATATGAATGACCACATATGATAACAGATGGATAAAGGAATAGAAGAAGTAATGAGTCTAATATATCTGGAATCAAGGAAACGACAGAATAAAAGAAAGTAAAAATTACCATTAATCAAATGGAGGGAACTTCAGACTCCTGCAAAGCGTGTGATCCTCTCCAATATCAGATCAACAAGATAAAGTATACATGGACCTGAATGTGCAAATCCAGGGAGTCAAAACTCCCAATGAGTGTGTAAAAATAAAAAAAATGTGCACGTACATACAATATGTGAGCATATGATGATAATATATACTGAAATAAGATTGAAATAACATGCAAAACATAAATGGGCAGTAATAAAGTCAGTCAACGCTATAGTCAGGTGTACAATCAGGTCATGTATATCATTGGTGTCTAACATAGCATACATGTATTAGGTGGTTATCATATCATATGTATAAACATGACAAGCGAACACATTTCGTCACAATATGCAATTAAACAGTTTATCATTATTAATTATGTCAGCGAACACTGATTGCCATCTGTAATAAACACATCCCATTTTACGCCTATCACACGTGTCAATCGAAGTTATGTGTTATTGAAACTGATAGAAGAGACGTTGCCCATACTTTAGGTGAGTCCCATACATACCCGGGACCAAGACCTCAGTTTCATAGCGCTGAACCAGGCCATACCACTAGGTACTCAATAACAGTAAAAGTAATCTCACTGTGAAAATAGTGGAATAATAAACAGTACAAATGGGATACCAGTCATCCCTTGGGAACCCTGCTGTACCCTTAGTCGGCTGTGCAACCTGTATTCTAGGTCCACTCAAAATACAGACGATGTCTCCTCCATTAATTTCTTCAATTCAGGTGTAAGTTGTATATTTACATTATTATATTAGATCAATCAATACTCATGTTGCCTAGACTACTGGGACAGTCTATTGACAGCAACAGTACAATAACAGTGAACAATAATCGTATACACGTAAACAATAACAGTAAACAGTAGTAGTAACCGTGTATACGATAAATAGTAAAACAGTATCATGATGTTACAATCTAATAATATTTTCTCAGTAAGTTCTCAGTAACATGAAATATATAGTAACAATTCTGCACCGTCTAATCAATGTACAATCTCATATAGAACTGATCAAGATCTCATCTACTCATACTGCATATAACAATAACTGATCCATCGACTCATAATCTCCCTATATCATTATAAACATCGAGTACTAAATTTATCGTCAAGGTAATTTAATACAGTAAACCACAAGTCCAAAACATCAATAATCAGTTCTCTCATCCTATCAATCTACTCTGATCCTCTACATCACCAATATATCCGTATCTCAATAACTGAAGTAGCCATGTTCTGATACATCTAATCAAATTTTTATTTATCTAATAATATTAAGATCATCGATCACGATCATTGCACACTCTTACTTCTAGTAAGGTCAATCACAAGATTCAACATAAAATATACATCTCAGGTCAACTCTAACTCTAACTAAGTTCGTATATAGATCCAAACATCAAGGAAAATCAATCTTCTAGTAAGGTATCATCTTATTTTATCAGTCCTCAATATCCAAATGATTCTAAATAATCACCAAACAATTGCCTTATAAATACTTCACATGAAATTTACCACTTATCCACAAATACGAATTAAGCTAATCACGAGATCTAAGGTATACTACAACTAGTCCTGAATCCGAAATGGTAGACAATTTACAAACGAAATGATAGGACAAGAATATCTCAGTGGTAAAATAATGATTTATAAGCATATAAATATCAAGATACATCTGATTCCTCATCTGTAGTATATCTAAACTCTCTCTCTGTATGACAATACAAGTCTAGTAATTCACTACACATGTTTAAAATTTACTATTTTACTAATCTGATTTGCTCCAACCACAAGTCAAGCTTACTCCAACTACATCCATTAATAAGTTCAGGCATCAACTACTGAATAACTAACTCAATATCAGGTCTGAATCACTACAACACGCAGCCATATACACACATACATATACTATACACACAAACACACGTGTACACACATACACCAGCACATATACGTATACAGTACACACGTACACATCCCCACACACATGCATACATATCTACATATACACCTACACACCCACATACATTCACACATGCACTCTACACACCCACACTAACACACCCACACTAACACACTTACACTAGTATATACATACATACACATACAGATACACACACAACTACAATTACAATTATACCCACACAAAAACACATAATTAAAGCTAACACACACATATTCACCAAATATATGTAACATAGAAAGATATAGGACTCACGGCAAGGGAGAAGTTGGGGGCTCGGCAGGACATGGGGTTCCTTGCCGGGGAAGGCGGAGGCCGTGGAGGGACACGATGACTTGTCGGAGTGCCAGCGGAGAAGCTCGGGCTGCCGGAGGGGCTCGCGGAGCTTGTCAAAGTGGTGATCTTGGCCAGGAGAGGGGGAGGATGAGGCACTGTGCTCGGCCACGGGGTTGGCATGCGGGTTGTGGTGGAGACAGCGTGGGAATGTGGAGATGATGGCATGGATTAATGCGGTGCTGTGGATGTTGGTGGTTGAGTTCTCGGGGTTGCAATGGGGATGGAGTTGTGGAGGTTGTGCGAGGCTTGCAGCCTGGGGGTGAGATGCCAGGGATGTTGTGGGTGTGTGCGCTGGTTGTGGGGAGTTGGTAGCATGGTGAGTGGAGGTGGGGGTTTGGGTGGTGCCGTAGTGGTGAGACAACGGGGAGGAGGCACGCAAGGGTGCAGCGTCCAGCCAAGGAGAGGTCGGCCAAGGCCAGGTGTGGATGGCCCACGGGGGGTATCTCGGCTGAGTTGGAACAGGCGGCCAGGTAAGGATGGAGGTGCTCCGACTTGGGGAGGTTCCAACGGATCCCGACGGCAAAGAGGAAGAAGGGGGCTGCCGCATTGGGGGACTTGATGGAGGTGGGGTGCGACAGGTGCTGTTGAAGAAGAAAATAGATATGGGGATTAGGTTTAGGATTAGGGTTAGAATTAATAAGATGATTATATAGGGGAGACGGATATAATGGGTTGTGGGTTGGAGTTAATGGGCATAGGTTATGGGTTTAGCATACGGAAATGGGTATATGGGTTGAGGGTTGAGCTAATGTGTAAATGGATCAGGTACTGGGCTTTTAGGGACATGGAAAGGAAATACAATGAATATCAATATCAAAAATAATAATAATACTAATATTAACAATAACAATAGTCAATCATAATATTAATAATAATAATAATATCAGTAGCATTACATAATACTAATAAATAATAATAATAATAATAATAATAGATACTAGTAACAATAATTAACAATACTTATAATACTAACAACAATAACAATAATGATAATGGTAATAGTAATAACAACTACCACCAACAATATTAATTAATAATAATTATAAATAACAAAACGACAATAATAACATAACAACAACAATAATTAGAATAATAATAATAATCGTAAGGATAATAATGATAGTAACAACAACTATCAATAATAATAATTAATAAATCTAGATAAATATTTGACAAAAATATAGTAATACAGTATTATAAACTAGAGATATTACACCAAGCGTATCTGCAATTTTTTTTTTTTTTTTACATGCACCCTCCCATGTTCTGTGTGAAGCATATTTTTTTGTATGTTTGATTTAGTGGATAATTGTTATATGGACGACTTCCTTTGGTAATTCCTACCATCACTCTTTGTATCTAGGATGGCTTGATTCATCTTTCTAGCCTCGAACCATCGGGGCCACATTACTCTCGACTATTTAGCCATTCAAAAAACTACGAACAAGTCACTGACCAATCCTTAACTTCCCCTGTTGATGAATCGTGCATGTTTCTTAACTCAACGTCACATTTCTTAGTTTCTTATGCCATTATTATCATTAGTGTAGCTTTATTGGTTTCTATGTTTCTAAATAAAAGATTTCATGTGTTTAATTTATACCATGTTTCAGAAACTGATTGTTTAAGTGCACTGTTATTTACCCCTTGATCTCAATATCAATCTAAAAATGACTTTCTTTTGGATGATCACTAGATTTACAATCTGTTTTATATACTAATTGTTTAAGTCCGGCTTTATACTTAATCCATTAGGTTATTATTTATTCATGTAATAGAGGAGGAGACCCTTGACAGTTCTTAATGGAGAAAAGGGATTCATGTACCTTTCCCTCCATAGATTACGGATAAAGATGACTATAACAAAAGATGATATCGAAGATGGTTATTTTTAAATACTCCTCAACGTTGGGATATATAGTAATTTCTTATATTTTTGGGATTATATATTAAGATTATAATCTTAAATAATTGTATCTAGTGAGATTATATAGATTATATGACTTGTTAGTTGGATTGTTACCTATTTCTATATTGAAAGATAAATAATATTTGTGTTGTGTGTGTTGTGTGTGTGTGTGTGTGTGTGTGTGTGTGTGGAAGCGGGAGAAATTCGAAACCTAAAGATGATTAGGATTGAACCGAATATGTAACTTATATACTCATGTATTCATATTAAGAAATGATTATATATATAATTCTGGTATATAAGAGAAAGGAAGTAATGATAAAATCAGGTTAAGCAATATTCAAAATAAAAAGAAGAGAATGGAGGAAATGTCATCAAGGAGAAATTTCACACTTCTGCGAATGCAAAAGATTTGAGAAATTAATAGATCCAGCTTTACAAAATAACACCGTTAGTTATTTCTGTGACCCAAACTTTTTAACATCAGTTAATGGATTTTGAAAATTGGGAGAAAAAGATCAGCTAATGTATATATTGGAATAGTCCAGCTGTTTTTGAATGGTAGAATAAATAATGTTAGAGGCCTTCATTCTGTGACTTGTTGTATTGCAGTTTGCACAGGAGCAGGAGTTTTTTCGTCAATCTGCGCTTTTCTCCAAGAAAGAGAAGGAGAAGGTACATAACCATATTTGCTTGCTTTTTAATTTCTCATGTCGCTACTTATAAATTTAGAAGGTTATGATGGCAAATGTTTCATTCTTGTGTATATCCTGATAATTTTTTAGTTTATGAAATTTGAACAATCTAATTGTGCATTATTTTGTGTCTTTACTAGTGCTTTGCATACAAGTTATATGCTTGCTGATGTAAAACCACCTGGATCGCAATCACCTTCAAATCGTAACCAAAATTTAAATTGAGAATAGGATAAGATTTTGGGTTTCCACCCCTTACGCGGGCTTCTCACCCTAAAACTCGAGAGCAAAAAGACTCAAGAATTTAGCAAAGATAATTTGAGGAAAAGTTTTAATCATTCAATCATTATCCCATACAATAGTTTAGGGGGCCTTATATAGGCTTTACAAAAGAGGACTACTGGGAAATAACCGATGTGGTATTAAACGCCCATAAAGGAACACAAATAAAGCTAAAACATCCGGAATTGATGAGGACATCACGCAGTTCCCATTTATCTTTTCATGCCTTAGCTTATTTAGAGGATTTTGTATTTTGTTTCAGCTTTATTTGAAGTAGATGTTTTAGCTTTATTTGTGTTCCTTTATGGGCGTTTAGTACCACATCGGTTATTTCCCAGTAGTCCTCTTTTGTAAAGCCTATATAAGGCCCCCTAAACTATTGTATGGGATAATGATTGAATGATTAAAACTTTTCCTCAAATTATCTTGCTAAATTCTTGAGTTTAGTTACTCTCGAGTTTTGGGGTGAGAAGCCCGTGTAAGGGGTGGAAACCCAAAATCTTATCCTATTCTCAATTTAAATTTTGGTTATGATTTGAAGGTGATTGCGATCCAGGTGGTTTTTCATCATTTTGGTATCAGAGCACTGGTTTTCAATCCCCTTCAAAATTTTTCTTTTCCAAATTTTTTTCCCAGTCTCCAAACCCTAGATCTATATTCCTGATCCAATCAAAAAAAAAAGAAAAGAAAAGATTTCACTGTTCCAAAAAAAAAATACAGTGAAACAAAATCTCATCGAAAATCCCTGAATATTCAAAATCCCCTACTGTTCATCGTCTCCCACCAAATTCCGCCGCCGACAGCCCTCGCCTTCTCATTCCACCTCGCTGACGACAACAGCGGAGCCCCACCGCTGCCCCTCCATCAGATCCTCTTCCATCGGCTGAAGATCCTCCGCCATCAAGTCCCCCGGTACACCTCCAACAACATCCTCAACAACCTCCTGCATCGAATCTGCCCACCTCCCACCTCGGCTCCTTCCTCGTTTTGTCAGTGACCAGATCCAGACAACAAAGATCACCCGCCGCCACCGCAGTCGGAGCGTCGCCATCTCCATCCGAAGTCGTCGGCGTTCCCAAAACCTCGCCGCTTCCCGATCTCCATCCTCCCCATCGTCATCTTCGTCAACTGCCGACGAAGCTTCACTCCTCAGTCTGCCAATGTTAGATCCGGGCGCCAACGCCAGAACCAACGCCTTCGCACCACCTCCGGTGCCGCGCCACCGGACTTCGTCCATCGCCGTAACCCTAGCTGCCATCTGTGCCCTAGTCAAAGTGGATCCGAGCCTCGATCAGAGCGGATCCGACGTCTACTCTTCTCCGGCGCCTCCGACTGAAGCCCCACCGATCGGATCTCCCCCACCAAGGCCTCATCGGAGCTCCGCCATCTTCCTCGGACGTCGTCGCCGCTCGTCTTCATCTTCATCGTTGCCTCCGATTGACGAAGCCATCGTCGCCGTAGATCTCCAACGTCGCGCCCCTCTTCTCCCCAGCACGTCGAGGGGGCCTCACCGGCGATCGCCCCAGGTCGCCGCCACCAGAGCCGCCGCTCCAGTCGAAAGAAAGATCTCCGCCGCCGCCGCCGCTGTTGAGGATCCCTCCGAGCCCTAGCACGAACCCGATTGAGAAGGGGACAGGGTATTGGGTCTCCTTTAAAACCCAACCCGGGTTTTCTAAGTGGGTTTGGTGCAAATCCACAAACGGTTGGGCTGGATCCAAACCCAACCGACCATTCTAAACCCGTTTGGGTTTTAAGAGAATTACAGGCGGGTTGCGGGTCCGGGTTTAGACGGGTTGAGTGATTAGAACCTGAACCCGACCCGACTTACTTAAGTGACGTCACTGCTGACATCGGCAATCGGGTTAACCCACGAGTTAACTCAGTCAGATCCAGTTCGTCCTGACTCAGTCCAGATCCAGTTCGTCCTGACTCAGTTCAGAATCGCAGCATCGCTTCCGACGGCCATTCAAGGCTCGTTTCAAGTCCGAATTGATCCGTTTTCGAGGCAGTGGATTCGTGACAACCAGTACTACGCTCCTACAGCAGTCATAATCTGGTTCAAGCTCCGATCGTCTTCCAGATTCAACTCAGTAGATCAGCGCACCACAGTTCATAGTTTGTTTCTGCCCTGATTTGGACCCGATTTGCGTCATTCTCGAGGCATCCAGCTTCCATTTCTTATCACCGCTGTCCAAGAATCTTGTGGGCGATCTCAACTCTTGAGAGTGAGTATTTCTCTGAGGAATCTTCGAGAATTTTGCGTTTGGGCGTGAACGACTCCACCTCAGGTGATATCACAACTTGACCTGATTCGTTAACTGTTAGATTACTTGCAACTACTATATGGATTGCTATAATTTGTTGATTGAAATGCTATTTGCTTCGGTCTAGTGGTTGCATCTTTTCATCATTTTAGGAAGGCATTTTTATTTACCTTTTAGGCTTCAACTTTAGGGTATTTTTTTTTGTTTAGTGCATACATTTAGTTTAATTGACTCTAAGGCTCCCCACTGCATCTGCTTGTTTGCTTGAGGCATCATGACTAATCAGCATTATAGGGACTCCCACTTAGACCAGCTACACAATTTTCATCAGGGTCATATGTCCGTTCATGATTACATTACCATATTTAAGGACTTAACCCAACGTAGTGAAGTGAGAGAGCACCCTTCTAAGACTCTAACTAGGTTTATTTGGGGTTTACGGCCTAAAATAAAACGTGCTATGATTACTGGCCCCTATGACTTAGACACTGTTGAAGATGTCATTGATGTTGCATTAAAATTGGACTTGACTTTCAAAACGCTAGTCAATGGCAAGGTCAGATGTTCTAAATGTGAGGGCTATGGACATTATAATTATTAGTGCCCCTCAGAGAGTCAACATCTTAGAACTGTGCCCACTGATGAAGTTGACGATTCGAAGGCTGTTAAGGATGACCAAGTTTCTTCTAAAACTGTTAATATAATTGAAGACATAACAGTTGATTCTGTCACACAGATTATTGATGAAATTCACATGTCTTCTGATAGTGCCAATGATGACGTGGACGAGACAGTTGAGCCTAATATACCCACTGTGCCTAATCAGCCATTCGAGTCTCCTTGTGTTGAACCTAGTTTTATGGTTATTCCTTTCAATTCATCTTTTAGGGAGTCACCTGAATTTCTTGCCAAGGTCCAGCAAATGGTTTCTAATACTTCTTTTTCGGGTTGTTTAGAGTTTGTGTTCGAGCCCCGTGTACCTCCATCGTTAGATGTGTGTCCTTCTAGCATATTATGTCTCTCATTCTCCTATCGTTAGGAGTTATGCTTAGAATACCTACTGCTTTGCATCTGTCTGTTGCACATATTGATGATATCACTAGGCTGATAGTAATTTGCAATAACACCTACAAATTTGCTGCATACCCATATAGTATTTTGCAGGAATTTACAGTTGATAATAGGGTGATGGTTACGAGTCACTCTGAGGCCACGAGAAAGTTGCACGCTTGGCGTAAAGATTTTGAAATGACTCTGAAGAGGATTGCGTACATTGCTTACGAGTTGGATAGCCCGTGGATCCTGGTATCAGCTCCGTCTTCAGCCAGGATGATGCGTCTCGCTCTACTCTCTGTGCCTTGATCGTGCTGCTATCTTCCACAAACCGATCCGTCATGGAGTCCAGCTCCTCCTCCGCCACCATGATCTCGACATGATGTACCCATGCTGCTGCCACGACCACCACCTTGGCCCGATTGAGATGCTTCGTGAGGAGAGTCCTCACTCGACAGGGTCGAGTTTCTCCCACCCCGAGGGAATTGATGAGGACATCACGCAGTTCCCATTTATCTTTTCATGCCTTAGCTTATTTAGAGGATTTTGTATTTTGTTTCAGCTTTATTTGTAGTAGATGTTTTAGCTTTATTTGTGTTCCTTTATGGGCGTTTAGTACCACATCGGTTATTTCCCAGTAGTCCTCTTTTGTAAAGCCTATATAAGGCCCCCTAAACTATTGTATGGGATAATGATTGAATGATTAAAACTTTTCCTCAAATTATCTTGCTAAATTCTTGAGTTTAGTTGCTCTCGAGTTTTTGGGTGAGAAGCCCGTGTAAGGGGTGGAAACCCAAAATCTTATCCTATTCTCAATTAAATTTTGGTTACGATTTGAAGGTGATTGCGATCCAGGTGGTTTTACATCACTTGCACAGTTAATCTGTACTGTATTTTCTTTCATTTGCACATATGATTGATTTATGATAACTATGTGCTTAGGTGGAGATGATGAAAGCTGTGAGTTTTATGTATGTTCGACCACCGGGATATAATGCAGAAAGTGCCAAAGCTGCAGAAGTTGCAGATGAAAGAAAGTTGGATCAAAATATTGCCGATCAAGATTCTACATCTGCTTCTCCAATTTAACACTTTTCCTTTGTTAGATTTTGACAAATTTTTAATGTTAGCTTTCCGAAATTATGCAACAACCACCTTGCTTAATATGTGTACTATTATTGTTCCTTTCTTTCCTGACTTGCAGAAAATAATTCTTGCTCCTGCAGGACTGCCACAAAACCTGATAAAAACATCTCTGGAGTTAAGAAGGCCAGGCCAAAAGATGTTTTTGGCCGGTCTTTGCCAACAGAAGAAGAATTTGAAGTTATGAAAAATGCTCCAAGGTATTATCTATTCCCTCACTGATTTCACATAATGACATTTATCGTTTATCTGTCTCATTCTTCAGTATTTCTATGTGCTTATCATTATTTTGACTAGTGAAACAATAGTTGCAGTTATGGATATTGGAATATAAGACCTCGTACTGTATGAAGAACTAGAGGATGCCAAAATCAAAAGTCGGTTTACCATAAAACTGATCATAATCATGAGACTATGGAAAATTTTCCTTCAAAGTATCATATTCCTTTTTTCCCGTGCAAATTATTTAACGTAGCTCTTATGTCTGTGTTCTTTTTATTTTTCTAAGAGGACTCGCATTAAGTCCTGTGTAATTCTGTCTAGCACTTCTTAAAGCAAACTTGCAGCAGCCTACTAGGACTGACACTCAAGTTGTATCATATTTGACAATTGGCAGCTTGAATTTATTAATGACACCGTACTTCTACAATTCCTTCACTTTTCCACCCTCAACTTAATTTTACAACGTTAAGGAACACATGATGAAGTAAGAGAAGCTGCATATAACAATAGAAACCATGTGGACCTTTGGTGAAATCACATGTGCTCTTGGCTGCTTCTAGACTGTCATTGTTAAAAAAAAAAAGAGAAAAAAGAAGTAACAGGAAAAAAGGAAAAAATTTCCTTTAAACTTCTATTGCCATCCCATTTGTGATTTTTTTGAAGCTTTATCTCTTGAGTGTGAAGACATGGTATTATATTAATTCTTTCCTGAAACCACTGTTGTCATATGTCACAGCTCGTTGGTGCACTTCTTATTTCTTAGTGTTTTTCTTTGATGTTTCGGCGGGTTAGAGACAGGTATGCCTGCAAGGGTAAAGCCATTTGGAGTTGAAACTCGAAATGTGAGATGCGTAAGATGTGGAACTTTTGGTCATCAAAGTGGTGATTGTGAATGTCCCTTGAAAGATGTAATAATGCCGAATGAGGAGAACTGGCTGAAGAGGGATGATCCCTTAACAACTATAATGGCACAGACAGATTCTAGTGAGGCAAGTATCACATTTCCTTTCATTTCAGCATATCCATAGAAAACATTATGCAAATTACAGAAGCGGGTCAAGGATTTTTTTTTTTTTTAAGATTTTAATTTCAGTATAAGCATGTTGCTAATATATTATCATAATGAACATTGGCTTCCATTTCATTGATTGATAGCAAGTCAGTTGCATCAGGACTTTGATTGAAAAATAGGATCTTTCATTTCTATTAATAAAACTATGAATATGTTTTTCTTGGTCAGAAATAAGTTCTAGAACAGAAAATGCAGTTGTATTCATGATATATGGCGGTTCCATTTTACCAGTTGTGTGACTACTAGTAAGTGTAAGTGCAAGATACTATATTGCAGTAGTCATCCAAGATTTTATAACTTGACAAGAACTGATCATGCCAGTAGTATCCAAAATATATATATATAATGAGAGAAATGTAAATCAGTTGACACAGGAGGCAACTCCTCCTATGTCGTACTCAAAAATCATATTCCCGAATGAATTTTCAAGATCCGACCACACATTATCATCTTCATATTCTATGATATATAGATATAAAAAATCAAGTGATTTGAAGTTTGTTTACTACAATTTTTTTGGGTTCAAACATTAATGGTTTTTTAACAATAGAACAAAATAGAACGTTTAGATCAATGGGTAAACGAACTTCAAATCACTTGATTTTTTATATGTGTATATCTTAGAATATGAAGATGATAATGTACGGTCGGATCTTGAAAATTCATTCGGGAAATATGATTTTTGAGTGCGACATAGGACGAATTTGCCTCCTGTGTCAGCTGATTTACATTTCTCTCTCTCTCTCTCTCTCTCCTCTCTCTCTCTCTCTCTCTATATATATATATATATATATATATATATATATATATATATATATATATATATATATATATATATATATATTTAAATAATGAATCCAATGTTTCTAAATTTTTACTCAACGGTTCATAAGAATGATGCTATTTCGTTGACAAGAGTTATTTCATCATCTAGTGAATTCAAATTATTTTGGTTTTTGTCTCATTTTCAATTAAATGGAGCTGGTGCTCAGAACGTATACGGACAGAACCTACAGAATCATATGCAATAAAGTCATTTCCCATCAAAGTTTGGTCTTGTTTGGAGCGCAGAAGCTCTGAAAAAGACCAAAAATTTTGGGATATGTGCTATTAATTGACAAGGTTTAGCTTTGGATACTTGGTATTTTCCTCATTCATCTAAAAAAAACATGGCTTGCTTTTCCAGCCTTTAAAGTGGGAACTGAAGCATGAGAAGAGATCCAGAAGAAACTGCAGCTCTGTTTCAGAGTGCCATGGAAATCGATCTTCTTCTGATTCTGAAGTCGACAGGGAAGGAAAGAGGAGGGCAAAGGGACAGAGTAAAGAGCAGGAGAGCCGCCATTTTGAAAGCTCCGACTCGGATCGCCAACATAGGGGGAGAAGACGCTGGCAAAGTCAACGTGAGAGTCTTGTCGCGTTCATGTGTGTGTAATATCGTGTCAGAGAGAAGGGAATGCTTGTAATTGGCTTGAACTCATTCGGCAAAAAGATTTGTCAATCTGAATTTTGTAGTTGAGGAATTGTTTGTTAGACAGACATTTTACTGCAAAGAGGCTTCATTTTCTTGCCAGGCTCTTTGCGTTTACAAGATTATTTGGTTTTTCTGAATAAAGGTTTTTTTTTTAAAAGAAAATTTTATTGCAGGGATTTATAAAGCCCTCTTAACTCTTCCAAATATACTGAATTTCTGCAGGACTTGTTTTTATTAATTTAACTACCAATTCTTCAATTTAATTATATTAATATTATACCGAATTTGAATTTTGGGGGCTCATATGCAAATAGAAATAGTTTACGGTTTTAAATGCAAAGTTACCTTTCTACAAACCCAACTATCACTCATAAACCCTCTCAAAAAAAGAGAGAAGGAAAGGAAAAAGAAAGGCTGCTCTTTTCCCAAAATTTTTAGTTCCTCTCTCGGCGATCGCAGCGATGTCTAGGGTTTTCCAAGGGTGCCGTGTATTGATGGCGGCCGCCAGGTCCGCGGGGTTAAGCCCACCGCCACCGCAACGGAGAAGCCGAAGAGCAGCGGGATCATGAAGCCTCTCCCCGTCTCGCCGGCGCTTAGGAAGTTCGTCGGAGCTCCGGAGATCTCCCGCCCCCAGGCCACGAAGAAGATCTGGGACCACATCAAGGCAAACCAACTCCAGGTATAACACCATTATTTGACCTGACATTTCTAGGGTGTTTAGGGTTTAGGGCTTTTCTTCCATGATTCCAATCTTTTTGCTGTTATGGAAATAGACGATTTTTTTTTTGAAATATAATTCGTATCTGTGAAATTTTCATGGTTTACGGTTTCTGGATTATGTGAATGGCTAATTTGTGTGTTTTAGATTTTTTTTTTTTTTTGCTGTCATCTTTTTGTCATAGAGGTTATCATTAGATGTTCAGTTGTTAATAATCATAATCTCCTTATTTGCTTTATTAGGTTCCATTTGTTTCCCAATTGGAAAGTAAGAAATTCTGATAGATGGTTTGTGGTTGATTGTTTAATCAGTGAGTAGAACTTCATAGAAGTTAATCTGAACTAGAAAATACTATGTTCTTGTCAACATTGATTAAGTATGGATAATCTCAATTATAATTTACCGTTCGAAATCTGAGAGGTATACATGTCACATAGAGAAGAAATTGTTTAAGATAAACTCATTGAATATGTTGCTTTGAGTTGTATATGTTTATTTTGAGACAGTATTGCAAGTTTATATGTTTTAGGTATAAAATCTGGCTGTCAGTTTTGTATATTGTAGTAGGTTTTTATTTAGAATGAGACAATAGTAGTGGTGGTTTTGATTTGGATTAGGCACACTTTTGGGAGATATGATGACTCATCAGATTTGTGTGCAAGCTGGACATCTATTAGCCATGAGTTTCACCTTCTATTTAGATGGATGGATGCAGTTTCCTGGTATCAAATTTTGCTTGAGGTTTATACTTGTCAGTTTATAATGTTTCAGTATAATTTGAGCATATTTTCAGGCAGTTGCTACATATGACATAATAAAATTCTATTGTTCTCACATTTTTTTTCTTCTTACATTTTACTTCCACTAAAAACATTCTTTTCTTCTTACCCAAGGTGTGATAGTTTGGGTAATAGTGCCACATAGTAGTTAGTTCCTCAAATAAAAAGCGTTGACTTGTCTGTTTATGTGTATATGAGTGATTTAAGTTGGTAGATTAAGCACCTGTTTCAAACTCGACTTTCATCTCTCTCTCTCTCTCTCTCTCTCTCTCTCTCTTTTCACACACACACACCACACACAGATACACACACACACACACATGGATATATACTATACACATACATAGATATACATATACATCTATATGTATATCTGTATGTATATGGTTATGTATTTGTTTTCACACTTCTCGTTCCTATGAGTTTTGATCTATAATGGTTTAGAGTCACGAGAAAGTAAGGATATTTTATCATTTTTTCTCTAGGGGGAATCATAACTGTGTTTCCGCACAGTCATTGTTTTAACATGTTTGGAAACTAATCTTAATTGCCAAATTTTATACTAGGAATATCAAGATTGTATAACTACTTTAATGTTTTTGTGTTACTTCCGTATCAAGTAGCAACAACAGTAGTCAGTGAAAACCAATTAAGAAGAGGCCATATGGCTGTACGAGCTTGATTAACATTGGACATTTTGTGTTTCACACTAATGGTTAGCTGTCATTTTTGAGGGGCCATAGGCTCAACATGTGAAGTTGAATTTGTTGCACTTTATTATGAGATTTTCTCTATACATTCATTGGGATGTAAACGTTAGTGAGCTAGGATACTTTGAGTGTATTATTAGTACAACTGATACTGTTTTGATCTTCAAGTATGCCAGTCTGTTCCAATTTTATGCCAATTTAGTGACTTTATTACTTATTGATATAAATATGTGAAGTTAATATTTTTCAAGTTCATTTTAATCGTTGTTTCTGATTTAAATGAGAATGAAGAGAGTTTGAATATTCTTAAACCGTTTGAATAGTTTGCTAAACATATTTATGTTATTCTAACTCCCATGTATTTGCAAGTGCAGAACCCTCTAAACAAGAAAGAAATTTTTGTGATGACGTGCTGAAGTCTATCTTTGAAGGGAGAGAGAAGGTTGGGATGCTGGAGATTGCAAGTCTGCTGAAACCTCATTTTCTTGCCAAGTGATCTCACAACACCAATCTGGATGTACCTGGGGGTTGGTTGCTGTTTGGTTTATCAATGTTCAGTTATTGCAGCTAATGTTGTACCTTTCGGAAAGAACTTACTTTAAGCACAAAATCTATTTAAAGGACCTGTTTTAGCCTGTGTCTGTTCTTACTGTGATGCTTTTGCATTTAATTAATGTTCTTAGTTCTCTTGTTTAGTTTTCCTAGAATTCAGAATCAAGATATTTTTGTCATCTGAGCTTGTTTATGAATGTTGTTTGTTCGACCAAGTACGAGTGTGCTGGTGATTATGCTCCAATGTGGAAGTTCTCAGTTGGTTCCAGGAAATTGTTTTGTGGTTTAGGCATGTAAGTCGGTATCTTATCAGGAAAATGGGCCTTTCTGCTATTATTTACTGTGCCTGACTGAATTCCTTTGGCTAAGTGTTACTACTGTTGCAATTGAATATAGGATTTCTGTTGTTTACATCACATTGTATTGTTTTATGAATGTATCTCTTCGATTATAGTTTACTTCCAATGTCTGGGTGCACGACTAAATGCTATGCCTGTATCAACTCACAGGAAAACTATACAATGAGTAACTTTGTTATATGCAGATTCGACCTGTATCCGGGCAACGATACGTATCACGACAATGTTGAGATTCTGGGTCCGAGCCCTCAGGGGAGTCGTAAATCTCATCCAACCTTATATTCAGAGCGCTCTCCAGATGAGCTGACACTTCAGGAACAACCTGGTCTCCCCACACGTCTGCCTGCCCGCAAACCTGCAGTTTTAAGTTTGGATGGCATATTGAAGACAACCAAGCATCGGATTGCAGTGGGATCGATATCTCCATCTAGTACGAACACATACAGATTGATAAGTCACCTGCTTATAACCTTGGCCAACAAAGCGAGCACAGAAGGTTATTTGCAACCAATTCAGCTGTTCCCTGACTCGTATCAGAGAATTGATCACACTTGGAGAAGAGTTGCTGATCAAGCGAGCTCCTTGAATGTACCTGAGGAGAAAACAGTGCTAGTGAGAATCTCCAAATATTTGCAATAAGGTTGACACATAACTGAAACAAAAATTTGTGAAATAAACATTATGATGTCTTTAGACTGAAGGGTTACCTTCCAGCAATACATACGTATTTCACTTCTGGCGTATACGCAACCAGGCGCGCAATTTTTCTCCACATAATATAAGAGGCCTCTTGTTTGATCAATCACTCGAGGCAAACCTTTTGGTGGTGGCCTGAAACAGAACACAACAACAATACAACTGACGGTCATATGAAGGATGCATATGCATGCAAGAGTCAATATGATCATGATTTATTATAA